>OMNN01030880.1:0-20401 GCA_900302755.1 Chromis chromis
AAACAGAATGTTCAAAGGTAAAAGTAATAATAAGTAATTTGACAGACAGAATTTGGAAATTAAATATTTTTGGAAATTTGTTTCATCCAGATTTGATTTTCAGCTTTGTGGTGATAAAATGAATGCAACAAAACTTGTATGGGGAGTAGAGGCAACAACACCCAGCTGCTTAATGGATCTCTTATTGTAGAAATGTATATAATTTGAACATCAGAATTTGATAATACACCCTTTTGTCTTGGCTGTTTATTAGCATTAAATATTGTCTAAACCAGGGATGGACAACCCTGGTCTTTGAGGGCCACTATCCAGCATGTATTAGATGCTTCCCTCTTCCAACACACCTGATTCAAATGATCAGGATCGTTATCAGGCTTCTGCAGAGCTTGATGATGAGCTGATCATTTGAATCAGGTGTGTTGGAAGAGGGACACATCTAAAACATGCTGGATTGTGGCTCTCGAGGACCAGGGTTGGCCACCCCTGGTCTAAACAATCACAGCCACCAATCCATGTCTTGTTTAGTGAGTATAAATGTAAAATTTCAAAGGTTCTTTTTTATCTTTTTTATTTACCAGGATTATACATCATACTGTGCAATTAAAGTCAAATTCCTTCTTAGTAATCAAATATTTAGCCAATGAAGCTGATTCTGATTCTATTATAAGACATTTCTAATTCGAAAGAATAAATGTGGATTTCTTTGGTCCCACTTGAAAAAGATACAGAGGTAGAGAGAGCCAGACAATTGGGACAATTAATATTACCATCTGTCTTGCATAAACCAAATCTCAATTTGATTCAGCCCAACTGAAAATTCAGAAAACTGTTTTACTGTCTTTGTCAGGTCAACCAAACCAAAATATCTTCCAGTCAAACCTGCATCGACCCTCAATGACACGGAGCCTGGTGGGTCACTGGTGCTTCACTACTAATAGCACTTAGAAAAGACATTTACATGTATATAGTACATCTACTGTACATGTGAAAGTGGTGATTTATAATTGATAAAATGGTGGTAAAAACGGCGGTCGCTCTCACTTTCCCACCTCAACCTCTTGCCAGTCCGGGGACTCGAACCAGCGACCCACCAGTTACAAGTTCGCTTCACAAACCACTAGGCAAGAGATGGGCAACTCCGGTCCTCGAGGACCACTATCCTGCATGTTTTAGATGCTTCCCTCTTCCAACACACCTGATTCAAATGATCAGCTCATCATCAAGCTCTGCAGAAGCCTGATAACGATCCTGATCATTTGAATCAGGTGTGTTGGAAGAGGGAGACATCTAAACCATGCAGGATAGTGGCCCTCGAGGACCAGGAGTGCCCACCCCTGCTCTAAAATGACCACACATCATTTAAAATCCGGAAGCATGTGCACGGCTATAAACTGTGGACAAAGTGTTTGCATTGTCTGTTTGTCTTCATGCCAGCTTTAATATGCCTTTTACCTTAGTGCATCCAGCATAGGCAGCAAGTTAAGAAGTGCTGTGTCACTAGGGTCGCTGAACCAGGACTTGATGGGTATTGCATTGTCTGGAGGGCAGAAAACAGCCAGTCAGTTGAGAAACGGTTGTGATTTTATGCTGCTCTTTTAAACATGCCACTGAGTGTTGGAGGAACTTTGGACTTTATGTAGTATTGAAGCATTTACAATACAGGCCTTGTACTGAGCGTAACATATTCAGCTCTATGTCCTCTTCATGCCTCATCACAAGGATGAAGTGTGAAGAGCTGAAGCCTTCACACTTATTAAGCTGAAGCCTCTTTGATTGGATATGTTCAACACGCTTGTACAAAGAATAGCTAAATACACACTTCAATCTGATGGCAGAATGTTCCCAAACTTATTCTATCCTGCTCCCTTTTGAAAGGAGAATTATACTACTCACATTACTCAGAACAAAAGACCTTTTTCACAACAGGAAAACTGATGTATACAAAAAAATGTATGAGTTCAAATTGTTCTTAATAATTGTTAATAAACTATTATTTTTACAATTAACTGTTCTTACACAGTGCTATCACTACTATTTTTTTGTCATGACTTTGTGCTCTTTTGTTGTATGCTGCTAACCCAAAGAGCTGCTGAATTGCCTTTCGTTGTTGTTAAACTAACAATTAAGATCTACTCTATTGCACCCTTTAGGAGAACAAACCACTACTTCCCCAAGTCTGTTATTCCTTCTGCCATCAGGCTGTTAAATACTCACACTATTGTGGCTTTCTTGGATATTACAATATCAGTTAATCAAGCACTTTTTATACAAATAAAATGCAACACAGGGCTTTACAGAAAACAGAAAAAAAACAATGACACAATACAAACAATCTCATTCCCACCCTACATCCAACATCCCAGCACAATACGGCTACTTCACATTCTACTTCACATGTAGTAATTCAAATGGATGTAGCCTATATTTTCCCTGGACACGAGTGTGAAACATTAAGGGAAAACAGAGAAACAGAGACGTGTATAAGTCTTACCTGGATGGCTACGATAAGCACCAGGCGAGTTGTCCAGGATAACAATACTGGACAGGTCATCGTGTACTACAGACAGATCTTTAATATAACTACCTAGATCCAATGTACAGTGCTGGCAAAAGACAGAAGGCACAAAAGTTAGTGACACCAATAAAACAGAGAGCAAAGAGACTCGAAGGGCCCAATGGGAACGAAGAGCCTAATCAGTATTAGCACATGAACCCATGCCGTATAAATGCAATGTGGAGCAGTACCTGTCTGTAGTATCGGCGTTTCAGAATGTTCCTGTTGTTGTCCAGCTTGTCTGCCACTGCTGAGCCGTAGATCTCCATACTGGCTGTAAAAACCACTAGCTCATACCACTGGCTCACCTGTGTACACACAGGGAACACAATAGTGTAAGTACACGAGTTACAGTCGGTGCTTAGTAAGTCATGAAGGATCATTATACAAAACAAATATTGTTGTATGACATTGGGTAGTGTTGCCATACAATAGATGGTAGACAGGATAAAAGGTAGCCCGTCCACTGCAGGGATGGTTGTGTGTTTTATGGATTGCCACTATGTTGATTTAGGACTGAAACACACAGACAGTAAAACTGATCACAACAGGTTGTCTGACTGACACTCACCACTTCTAAAAAGAAGTCAACATGTGGCCTTTTATGTACGAAGAATCTTACTGGGTGCTTATCAATGACAACCTGCGTGGAAGAGAAAACACAAGGACCCAGTTCATTTAGACAAGAACCGCATTGAGACTCAAATGTACTCATTGTCATGTATGCATTACTACCCGTACTTTGAGGATGAAGTCTGGTGGTGTGCCAGGCCTCACTGTGGGCCTTAGGACCCCGTCATGGTGAGAGTGGATCAGCGTCTCATCCAGATCCAGAACTAGAATCTTCCGCTTTACTGCATCTGGAGTTTATTGAACAATAATGGACACTTGTGATACTTTGTTCTGCACATTTAGAGAGAAATTAGGTTACATGGAAAACACAATAATGCTAGAGTCATCATTAATTAAGAGAAATACATCAGCTTTCAAAATGGTCCAGGCAGACAGCGGCAGAAACACAGTAGGTGTGGTACACTTTGTCAGCCTTTGCTCTGTCATCAGGACCGTAGCCTGGGAGTCAAGTTGAAGCAGTTCGTGGCTAACTGGGGATAACCAGTCACATTCACACATCTGCACTGCTCTATACTGGAATTTAGAAATTAACAGCTGTTTAGGTGTTCCTGTAATCTCTTAAGAATGTAAGAGGTCACTTAGTGCCAGTTTTAGTTTTGGTCGAACTTGTCTTTAAATCCTGTGTGTATATATAAAGACAAAGATGCATCACTGTGTGTAATGATGTTCCCTTCTGGCTGCACTGCTTTAATTCATACAGTTAAACTGCATGTAAACGTAGTAAGACCAATTAGAACATTCTCTGTGAGCTTGGAAACATATTTAAATTGGTTTTATCTCTTTGGATCCCACCTCTAGAAAGATCTTGCTACCCTTATTCTGGTAGATATTGGAAGACATTGTGATGCACATATTTAGACATTTTTTTTACACTGTTGCTAATTCTGTCCAGTGTTGTAAATCCAAGCAGAAATACCAGCCATCTAGAGCTAACTGAATGTAAAGGAATTACTCATTCAGTGGAGACTAGACCTGAGTCTCCAGCTGAGGTCAGTGAAGTGACTGAAAGGGAAGTAAAGTAGAAGTGAAATACAATCCTACCTCGAAGTCAAGAGTGTGCTGTTGAATGAGCTCTCTACTGACAGAAGAGAAGTTCATTCAGAGCACACAAACTGGTCCGTGCTAGTGTTGGTGTGTCTTTAACATGTGCATTTCATCTCAACGTCTGCACCAAACACGTGTCTTGTCACACTTTAATTCAAAGTAGTAAACAGATTTAGATTTTAATTCTTACTAAAATGTTTCCTTGGGGGAAATAGCTATTTTCTAGCATAAGTGGCTTCCATCTTTAGCTAAAGAGGCTTTTAAATTTATCATTGTGGTTCCAGGTCTTGGGAAACACTATAGTGTGTATTGTATTGCAGTGTGTATAGTGTGTATGGTGTCTACATTATACACATGCTGATACAGCAATTTTGGCTATTAGCACTAGTTTATAGCCCCATGTGACATGGGGCCAACACATAAGAGATAAACACCTGCTTTGTTGACAGGTATCCATCTCCTTTCACACTGCACATTCACAGCTGTACTAAGGACCAACATTGCCTTTAACCCTCTGAATCCTGAACAGCTTCTGGCTGGTTTTTTATTACTTCAGTCACATTTTTACTCACTGTGGGCTCATTTTTACAGCAATATTAAATATTGCAACTCTATGGAAACAGCACAGCCTTGGCTTGGCACAGACTTTTATGTGTTTTACAGAATCTGGTTAGAGCAAATAGTTTTTTTTTTTTAATGAGACACTTAGAGTAAAGTGATTTTGATGAAATATAAGCTTTGATTTGTTAAATTCTTCTCCCTGAAGGACCCATTACAAATTAGTAGTTCAAAGACCATTACAAAATTAAAAATCTGACAGTTCTTTTTGTTTTTCCAGTTACTGGCTAATAAATTGTGATAAATCACTAGTGATTTTTAAAAAAGTCAATATGACTTTAAAAACCCACCACTGGGTTTAAATGTTCAGAGGGTCAGAGTACTGAAGCTGTTTTGGGGACCAGGGTAGCACAGCAGGTTTACCTGTACATAATAACTGTGGTTTGCATCTAGCCTTCTGATCCACCTTAACATATACGACTATCATCCAAAGTCATGACGCATTAATTACATTTTGTGACGTTACGTCTGAGTCTCCTTGTGTGGAGAAGTTACTCAGTATTACAAGAGTAAAGTCTTTCTGAACGGGTGATGAAGACAGGGGGAATGGTGCTTAACTGTGTGTCTGTGCACATGTGCGCCATGATGTTTCTGAAATTAGTTTTATACACAATTATTTCTTTCTGGATGAAGTTGTTTAAATTATTACATTTTCTAATTACAAATATTTTATGATAGTGCCTCCCTTTCATGCTAATATCACTAAAAAATAAACCTCATGAGTCTATGAAGTAAAAATAGCACAGAATCTGCTAGACCTTTTCAGTTAGGGTTCTGGGTTTTCATGGGGGTCCCGATCATTTAGCAGTGTGATCACATCTTAAAAACAACTGTATACTCACTGAGTCTGTTTCTGGAGATGGGTGACAGAGGCAAAGTGTCGTATCGCACCGTCTGATACTGTATTATCTGCAAATGAAATGGTCAGACATTAATTCACAACACTTTATACAATATACTGAGTTCACTACACCACTGCAGAGTTTGACCCTCTCTTTACTCTGCACATTTGATACCACAGCCACAGCACTCTAAAAGAGTCTGTTCTCATTTCCAAGGCAATGGCTGTCTTTTTACATGAAAGGCAGTTTTAGTGTTCTTGAAACCCTTCAGGGTAAAGAAATATGGTTTTCGGTTATCTTCTTACAGCATCAACATGGCTCATGACTGAAAGTTAACTGTGTTATGGACGACTTGGACTAAGGGTTAATACCTCCAAGAAGGCCTTATAAACCCCAAGTTGTTGCTATTCTAAAACTTATATTTCAGCTGTCTAAGGCAAAACATTCTTGGTAAACCAGATCAACAATGGGAAAACAGGAGGACACCATACTTAAATAATGAATAGAAGTTGGTTGTGTCCACCCTGCGGCTCTTCCTCTTACTTTCTTGCTCTGCTCTGATCAGAATGACTACAGTGGGGAATCTTCCCAGCGCTGCTCTAGCCCAGGGGCTCTGCATTTTTCTTCACAGGGTTATTTTTATCCCCCCCAGCTGTCGGTGGGTGTCAGCGGAGCATGGGGCACACACAGAAAGGGAGACTTGCAGGGTGACTTTGACTGAGCACTGGGCTGCTTGGTACCTAAGCCTTGGACAGAGCCTCCCTCTGCGTCCCCTCCCACTGCTGCCTGGCAGAACGAGCTTGGGGGAAGCCTATTGGTGGCAGCAGCTGCTGGGCACCACAGGGGGAACCTCATCGTCCACTCAGCTCTTTGCACCTCTAAGAATGTCCATCTGGACTCCTGGCCTGCAGACTGCATCTTCTGACTCCAGACTAGGGCTACAACTCAAATCTTAATTATTTATACTCTCTGATCCTGACCACCAGAAATAAAAATCCTCAGTATATAATGACATGGAATGGAGAGAAGCAGGTAGCCCTTGCATTTGTGAAGCTGTTATCAATGATAACACATAAGCTATCAACTAGGGCTAAAGCTAACAAGTTCTAAATGATCAGTTAATTTATCTATTACTTTCTTAAGTAGGACTAATTGCTTAAGGATTTGACATATTGGGTCTGCTTGTTTTGGCCAACCAATAATCAAAAACCTTTAGTTATTCATTTTACTACAACAAAAGAGTCGACACTTGGACAAAACCAGCAGACATTCACATCTAAGAACAGCAACATCAGACAATTTGGGGCATTTTTGAATAAAAAAAAAGACATTTATGATTAATTGATTATCAAAACAGTTGCAGATTTAGTGGAATATTCAGCTGAACATTTAATTTCTACATCAGCTATTAAAGTGTGTTAATTAGCTAATTATTTCAAGACAAACTTTCCCGTCTGCTGCACAATGTTGCTGTATCATTTAGGATAATACGCAGACCCATTACATAACATGGATGACGATTAATACACAACCATATAGTCATTTGTTGACACAGAGTGTCTGGCATGGGATTATGACCTGATGCTAATAGTCATAATCCAATCAAGCTTTTATTGATCCACATTTTTGGATCAGGTTGTAGCTTCTCAAGATGTCAGTTAGTTATATCCTAAATATTTTTCATCACACCTGCCATGTGTATCTATAGGATCACCAGCACATAAGCACTCCCTGGACATGACTCTGTTTCAGTGCATCACAGACTGTAAACAACAGTGCTAAACTGTGAGTGAGAATGAGAGAAACAGAGGAGAGAGAGAGAGAGAGAACAGTACACTCTCTGTGCCGACATAATCCCTCTCACTTCAGCCATAACATGGACTGAACTCTTCTCACTCAGGGCCTGTTCACAACCCGCAAGTGTTGTTGCCACACAATAAACTGCAGCCAAACCTTCAACAGCAAGATGATTACAACACAGAGGGCACTCCTCCAAGCATTGTTGGTTTGATATGGAGCTAGAGGAGTCGAAGTCCACTCATATTACACCACATATGCATGTCTATTACCAACTCGACAACACACATGTGTATGTCCAAGTTACAAGCATCTGTCACCTTAAATGCCATGCTTATTGTGGAGGCATTGGTGAGCAACTGAAGGTGACCTGCAGGCGGGTGCTGTCTGCTCCTGGTTTCTATTTTGCTCTGTAGCTCAATGAGTCTCATCACACAAGAACACCTAGATACAATATTTAGCTGAAATATTACAACTATTAATCAATTTGATGGTTCAGCAACTATTTTGATAATCAATTGAAAAAAAAATATCAAGAAAGAAATGTCAAATATTCTAAAGTTTTTGCTTTTTAGAATATTAATTCCTTTTAGATGTCATAGCCAGTGGGACAAACTGATCAATGTAAAGATTTTAAGCAGACCTTTCACTATTTCTGACATTTTTTACACTAAATGGTTAATCAGCTAACTTAAAATGAATGTAAAAGATACATTCAATAATGAAAGTAATCATTAGTGGTACATTTGAATCAATAAGGAAAGCAGGCAGTGGGCATTTGTACATCTTGCAGTACTTCATGTACTTCCTTAGTTGCAAATGTGTTCACACTCACTTTTTACATATGTATTACACTTTTAAAGAGTATTCAAATATGACTGCGCAAATGTAGAGATGCCCCCAGGATGGTAAAGTGATACCATCCGACACTGTTGTTACTGAATGGGAGCCAACCAGGGATCCCCACAGGTGATCTGAAAAGTAATATTTTAGCACATGGAAGTCACGGAAACGTCAAGACTTGCCTGACTTCTAACAGAAACACAACGGGAGCAAATGCCAAACATCTTTCAAAGCCCTTCTCACCGTTCGTAGGTGCTTCCTGAGGATGTACATTATGAAGCCCCATATTCTGGACGTTACGCCGAGAAAAGTGCGGATGCCAAGTAAACACTGCCGGGTCTTCAGCATGTTGACGAGCACGCAAAGACCCCACACCAACTCAACTTCAATTCTTTGTTGATAGCACCCTTTTGACGCAAGTTGCAAGGGTAATTACTGGAGAGACTTGCTTGCTACACAGTCAAAATCCGTCTTTAGCCACAGCCGCCAAACTAGCAATTCAAATT
This sequence comes from Chromis chromis, assembly GCA_900302755.1. NCBI lineage: Eukaryota > Metazoa > Chordata > Actinopteri > Pomacentridae > Chromis > Chromis chromis. Next base: position 8,838 of record OMNN01030880.1, read on the forward strand.
AACAAGAGGCCAAGCAAACGTGTGAGTACCTCGCTCTGCACACTTGTGGCACAATTAGCATCAAAAGTAATGCATTCGCATCGTAACAGTGACAGACAAACGTGGACGTGGTCAAAAAAAAAGCCACTGCTCGACGACTGCTGCTGTATGGACCTTAGCACGCAGCTCGTTGACAAGCTAGCTGTAGGTGTACTAACTACCGTTAGCTAGTAGCCGCCGAGCTACCGCTAGCTCGACAGGGTGACCACCTTGAACCTTGGACAAAAATACCCCCAAAAAGCTGTGGGGCTGCTCGTTGACAAGCACGGGTTTAAGGCGACTTCAGTCTGTGCGGCGTCCGAAGAGAGACAGTTTAGTAAAAGTTCCACAAAGCCTAACCGGGTCCGGTTAAAATCAGTTTGTAGTCCAGTGGAAATCCGGAATGAAACTGCGAGCCGCCATCGCCGCTTTGCCGTCACTTCCGCGAGGAACTCTGCGGTTGCGCGCAGCACGTCCACGTGGAAAGAAAACAAACAGACGTGGACGAGCGAATGTCTGTTCAATAAAATCCCGTTAAAAATGACCCGTTTTGCTTTAGTGCTTCAGTTTATGTTAAGCTACTCTCTTTGTGGCTGTGCAGTGCAGTTTAACATAAATATGACTTCTGGTTGGAAAGTTGTGTTTGTTATATAAAATTGGCTCTCACGTTGACAGTAGCGTAATTGGTGTCAATAAACTTCACTATGCCACACAAGCTGTAAAACAATAAAACATGAATGATAATTGTCTGGTGAATAAATAACACCTAACCCCATTGCCAAAGTATGCATAACATTTTTTTTTAACCAATGTTAGTAAACATGTGGTCTTGTCAACTCTTATAAATTCCAAAAGTTTCTTACACTTAATTCAGGCATTTATAACGTGTGGTGGTGTCAGTGGAAACCAATTATTATTTGTTGCAAATCACTCATTTGGAAAATCCACATTTTTAACATAATTTTCAATAAAGTAACCTACTATGTAAAAACTGTAATCATAACCTAATCTCAAAAAGTCATAAAACATATTTTCAATCATGCTATAGAAAGGTCCAAATCATGTTTGGCAATTAGACAGTTTATATGTGTGGCTTTCATTACATGTTCTGGCTTTCATACAGACAATTGTGAGCAGTGTTTTTCACTTCATTTGTATTTTATTTGTACTATAGAATTTTTAGATGCGCCAAAAAAGGATGTAGTATTTAATTTATAATTTTTAACCTTTATTTATCTCCTTGGGGAAATTCAACTTCTGCATTTCACCCATCCTACTATACATACAAGTAGCAGGAGCAGTGGGCTGCCGCAGTGCAGCGCCCGGGGAGCAGTCAGGGGTTAAGGGCCTTGCTCAAGGGCCCAACAGTGGTTGCAGTGGGATTCGATTCCCTGGCCTTCTGATTCAGGGGCTTAACCTGTTGCGCCTCCACTGCCCCATTTTAAGAAAAGATTAACATTTAGAAAAAAAAGTCAGAAACAATAAAAATTTGTTTTGTTTAATAGAAATGTTAATGTTCCTTCTCATCACTTTTATTACCTTGTGACCCCTCAAATCAAATTTGTGCAGGCAACTGCAAAAAAAAGATAGTATGAAGATTCAGAAAGATGTCTCTGTATGATGTGACTCACTTCAACACAATAGCTAGGGCATGAATTTGTGTATTACACGTTCAGTTTCATGAAAAAGCAAAGTGTAGTACAAAGTAACGTTCAGAAGAACACACTTTTATTCAAAAAGAAAAAAACATTATTATAAAAAATATGGTGATCAATTATATTATGAGAAATGAATGGGTGAAAACAATTTTATACATTTGGTATAGATTTCTTGTAGATATATTGGGCATTACTGTAAATCTTTGAAGTTCCCTAAATTAACTTTGAAGATGACATAAATTAAATGAGTCTCAAATACTGCAAATGACTGTGTTGTCAGTGGCAAGCAGGACATGAAACACGGATCTTCTGTGCCTTCACGCTACACATCAAGATCATCATCTGGGTCCTCCTGGTCATAGTCGTCGTTGGCATCAGGCTCATACAGAATTCGTCCTGACCCTTGGCCTGAGTGGAGCAGAGCTGTTTTTCTGTAAGATAACAAGGGGACAGTATTTTTAGCTTGTCTGTAGAAAATAACAAAACACATGGAAGGTGATCACTGGAAAAAAAAATATGGCTTGTAAAAAAGTTTCTGACTTCTCTTTGCTGAAGACGAAGGGGAGTGCAAGTTTCTCCTTGGCCTTGCGCTCTGTATCAGACAGTCGAAGGTTGAAGGTCAAGTTCGCTGTTGGGTCCGTCTGTGAAAACATAAAGAGGTCACTTTTCAGTTCTGCCATCTCTGTTGAACCATGTATGGTGCTAAGGTGTAATGCATGTGTTATATTGCACCTGCTGTTCCTCGGGGTCAGTCTGTTTGTGTTCAAGATGGCTAGGCTTGCTCTGTACGATGACCGTAAGATCCTCTTTGATGCTAAATATTTCCTCCTAAGGGCAAAAAACAAAGCTATCAATCATTTATAATAGTGCAGGAACACAAAATAGCCATCCCAATGTAAACACTGCTTACATCTTGCGTAACTTTCCCCGATTTCGAGCGCTTTGTTATTTTTGCCACTGCTTCATCTCCCTTCATTCCAGGTGCTACAGTGATGACTGAAGTAGCCAAGTGGCAGACACTTCCCACAGTACCCCTCTGATGCATATCCGCATGGAGCAGACCAATAATAGCTCTCACAGCTCCCCCTAACGAAAACACAGAACATAATCCTTAAACAGAGGAGGTCTTCCCAGTCCACTTGCTCTAAAACAAGCCATCCAAGAAAGTCTGTTTGATAATCGATGGTGCAAATTTAAAAAAAAAAGCTTTTATGTATATTTTGCTTTTTCATTTATTCTGTAAAACTACACAAAAACCTAAACATCACATTGCCACTGGAAGCTAATTTATCACCTCTTTTCAGCTGCTGTAGAGTCTTGCAGACAGCAGGCGGACTCACGTGTCTCAGTATCCATGACAGAGAGTCGATTACTAATGTAGCTGGCTTGGGATGTGATGTTTGTTTGACCAGATGTGTAAGTTCCTCCAAACAGAACTGATCAACTGTGAAAGTCAAGTGATCGGTCCACCCAAGAGGGTCTGTATAAGCATTGTGAAAGCGTAGCCTAAAATAAAAGAAACAGATGATGAATGGTCAGTCTCATTCCAGAATAAACAAAGTGAAATGCTGAGTGTTTTTTCTGAGCAAATAATAATACAATCAGTTTGTAAAATTTACAAAAACACTCGAAAAAATGTCTGTTTTTGACAATCCAAGATGACATGTTTTGTTTCAACAGTTTAACACCTAAATAAATTCTGTTTCTTTGGCATGGGCAATAAATGCTGTCACTGGTGAAGCTGGAACCAGATGATGCTTTGTGTTTTGTTTGATAAATGACATACAATTTAACAAAATCAATGTATTTTCTATTGATTGGTTCATTGTCTTAGTCACCTCTGAGGGGCTGATGTTTTCAATCCTTCTCCCAGCTCTTCCTCGCTGACCTCAAAGCCAAGCACATGAATAGCTTCATCCCTGCATTAATTCAACATACACTTTAATATGTTTTTAGCAGATACACAACTTGGACACATCATAGTTCATACATAACCAAACATTCAATATTCCCATTTCTTTAAATACCTGTTCAACGCAGCATTGATGAAGCTCTTCAGGAGGTGTCTACCAGTACAACTAGAAGAATCTATCGATTCAAGAATAAATGACACGACTCCACGTTAGCATTTTCCATTAACATAGGTCTGTTATTGTTGGCAAATTGAAATTAAATTCTACAACATTCAAATTATTTACCTTGTATTATGAGGAAACCTCCAGTATCAGTGCCTTGCAGTAGTTCAGACAACATGGTACTCTGTAGCTAGTCAAGGTAGCTTCAGCTACTTAGCATACTTCTGATTCACCACGGATTAAAAAACGGATTCCATGAGAAAAACGGAATAACTTCACGGCAGAAAAAGTACATCTCTAAAAGCTAACAATGACGAGTACCTAAAGTTGCGGCAAATTGTGTTTCTCACTAAATAAAAATTTCGCTGCCCGACACAAGTGCAGCAAGTTCGGCTAGGTAGCATGTTTGGGTTGCGCAGATTCAAAAACTACATATCCCAGAGTTCCCGTTATACTAATATTGCTCAATGTAGGTTAACGTAGTTCAGTCACTTTTACGACTCGCGCCTGAATCCGGCTGAATGGCTGCACAACAAACTACGTTACCCAGCATACACCACGGCAAACCCTTCGCTGGCAGCCTCAAGAGGCTTCTGCCGCGCACGGACGGAGAGGACCGTGCGGAATAAAGCAAAACTCCAGTCGTTTTGTATGCCTACAGCGAAGACGCGGAGAAAACTTCATCTGGGAAGTTCCTACCATGGATCAGCAATGATTACTTGCGCCTATTTAGAGAGAGTTTACACTTCGCATGTATTTCGGTACCGATGGTTATATAAATGCACCGACGAAGAAACGGGAGCTTTAAGTGTAGCACGTTAAGCGACAGAGGAATTAGTAATTTGTGGGGCTAATAGTGTGGCGACAGCCCAGAGAACGATTGCTTGTGATACGTTAACCCTTCTTACGGATCCCCATCAAGGGAATACAACATCAACTTCGACCCCCCGTGGAGTGTTTGGAAGAAGGGTCTTTTCGGTATTCTTCGCCCTTGGCTTTCTGCTGCCAAAGTTGCCCGGCGGTAAGGTGCAGCCACGCCGGGGGAAAGCACAGCGACGGCCGCTACTCTCCGGCTAGCTCGGCTGCTGCTTCTGTTTCTAGGATCAAGGCCTTGTCGTTTAGGCGACAATGCTTGACATAATGTCTGAACACCAAGGTACGTTTAACCATTATCGACGAAAAGCAATTAAAGAATCAGTTCCCTTGTGATGTTAGACTGTTAATCAATTTAAAATTTCGTTTTGCTGGCATTAAGACAGCTAACCTGATGTGAGTGAGGGCTAACGTTAGTGCTACGTTTGGTTGCGTATGCTGTATTATTAACATGGCTTACTCTTGAGACTTGTCGTTGAACTGCCGTGAAAGTTGTGTTAAAGTGAATATCGATTATCTACTGTTTTGTTCCGAATATTGTGGCCAGCTAATCCAGTGTTAACGTACTTATTGCACAGTTCAGTTAGCTTGCAAGATAACGCGCCGAACGACCTAGCTTGATAGCTAATAGCTTTATAGCCAACGTTGCCCAACCGCCTCACTGAAAACACTCTGTAACAAGTCAGTTTTAAATAAATTAGCTCACTTGTCAGCCACAAAAACTTCATGTTTTAACATCAGCTTAAACTTCAAAGCTGTCAAACACGACACACCCGATTTAATCGCTCCACCTTACTATCATCAAGCTAACTTTGCTATTGAGCCTCCCACTTCCATTTCAAGAAAGCCAGCCCGATTAGCTAGCTAACGGGGGCTAAACGTTAGCACTCTAATTAGAATTAAACATAACACTTCCCAGTGCACAGATGTTCTTGCAGAGTCTGATTAGAGTTGAAGAGGTCGCACTAGTCCAAACTATACTTTCGTAGTAAGCTGCATAACGTGTTGTTAGCTTCCCCTCTACATGTCAGCTAGCGTTAGCAGGTAGCATATTGGCAATACAATTGACAAGATAACACATTTGCGTCTAACAAACCGAGCCTAGCCATCTACGCTTTTACAAAACCAACTTTTTTAAACCTTTAATGTTAAATCGATGAGCAGTTATGCATGGCCGATACCCATATATCCATTATCTGCATAAAGTTCGGTGACCAAGTGACACCGGTTGCGGTTGTTGGAGGACGCAAATAACTAGCTTTAGCGTCCGACCACTGACTTACTTATTTTATCGGTCATTAGTAAACTCTATTGGGCATTTTAACGTTATTAAGCAAATGCGGCTCCTAAATAAGCCAAACATGCGCATCACTAACAATCCCTGTCAAATTATTGATCCGTGTTAGCAAGCTAATAGTAGCAGTAGCCCATTCAGCATACCGCTAAGCAACCTTACGCTTTGCAATTGGTGATGGCTTTGACTTACAAAGGGATGTGGGTCGCTTGTGATTTACAGATGTGCTTTTTCTCCCTCAGATTCACTGTTGACGTGCAAAACGGAACCTCTGGTGAGTACTTTTACTCTGAATAGCCTTGAGTATTTCATTCAGTTGCTCTCTGTTGTTGAGGCTTGTCTAGATTAGCTTCAGTTTTTGTTAACAAAGGCATGTGCTTTCTGCAGCCCCCAGAGAGGAAAAAGAGGACTGTTGAGGACTTCAACAAGTTCTGCAGCTTTGTCCTGGCTTATGCTGGCTACATCCCCAGTCCAAAGGAGGTAATCTGCTTTGAATGTCACTGTTGATATTAGAGCTGTGTTATTGCCACTTTACCCTGCCTTGCTCAAGTCCTGTTGATGGACTAAAGCTGTCTCTTGTTTTCTGATAGGAAAGTTCATGGTCCCCAACATCATCCAGCTCTGCACACAGTTCAGGGTTGTCAGCAGATGGAGGCAGCAGCTCCATCGGCAATACTTGGGCAGATGGAAGCTCCGACATCCACACCATCCACACATTCGTCCGCAAAGCTCGAGCAAATAAGGGTAAAAATATCCGTCGCATGCACTCTGATAGCACTCTGCTGGACAAGATGCGCCTAAAAGACTCCTTGTACGACAGCCAGTCCACCACAAAGGCAGAGCGCAAGAAGGACAAAAAACTGAAAAAGCTGTCGCTGGGTTCAGCCATGACAGCAGCAGACAGTGGCAGCAGTGAAGGTGAGAAAAGAGCCCGCATCAAACGCAGCAAAAACTCAAAACAGCCAAAACCCAAGAAGCTCAAGAGTTCAACCGCTCAGAGCGAGACAGACTCTGAGTCACGGAACACGCACAGTGAGGTACGAGCTGACGGGGAGGATCTGACGGCGCACGGGGGCTCCACTTCGAGCATGCAGGGCCTGGGAAAGATGCAGCCAGAGGAATCAATCAGGGAAGCAGAAATGAGCTCCAGTGAGGGTGAGACCTGGATCGCCGACGAAGACATTATGGTGGAGTCAGGTATGGCATTGTGTTTTTGTCTTTTAGTTTATTATTGTTGTGCATTCCCGAAAGAAATGTTTAACACCTAACTGTTTCTTCCCGGTGCTTAATATGTACTGATCAACACCTATAACTCTGATCTCTTTCTCAACACAGGGGACGATTCATGGGACTTGATCACCTGTTACTGTGGGAAGCCCTTCGCAGGCCGGCCAATGATCGAGTGCAACCAGTGCGGCATATGGGTGCATTTGTCATGTGCAAAGATCAAGAAGTCGAATGTCCCTGACATCTTTTACTGCCACAAGTGCAGGGACCAGCGGCGGTCAGGACACAAAAAAGACTAGAGACACTCACCTTGTTTTTGCTGTCCTGTTGACACTTACTTTCTTTGATGCCTACAGCCAAAACAGCCTAAATTATCACCTGGATGGCAACTGTATTGTCAGTTTGTAGGATTTCTTTTGACAATCACAACCATTCTTATTTATCCCTTATATATTTTTTTTTATTTCTTACTTTTCCCCCCCTTTGTCTACTGTGAAGAAATGGACAGAAGGCAACAGTGACGGTTGAGAATCTTTTTTTTTTGGGTTACTAAACATTTGCGACATTAATTGGCTTTATTGTTACCTACTGTGCTGGTGCATACCTTTTCACACTTGGTCTCATATTCACTGAAAGTGCATTTTTGACTTGTAAATTATTTCTTGACGATATTGACAAATCAGTGAAAAAGTTCCTTTAGCCTTTGAAGGGAGTACCATTCTCAGTTTGACAGTCGTTTCTTTCTAACTTTCAATCAATGCAAGATTTACATTGACAAAAGTATAGCTTATATATTGTGTAGCTTAAATGTCACTCCTGTTATTGGTTTAGAAGTACGTCATAATGCTAGATGGGCAGCTCATTTCTGTTTAGCGATTTTTGGTTTGGGTTGTCAGTCACTGATCTTAAATGAGTAGAGCTCTCACTCCTTTGGAAATAAGAGATTTTGTTTGAATTTCTAGACTCGGCTAAGATGTTTTAGTTTGAATCTACAAAAAGTTGCACACAGACAATTCTTTCAACAGTATGTTTCTAAAATATAAACCCCATTACAGTTTTCCACTGCGTACATAGGTGGAATAGGGCAATATAAGCTACAGCTGATTAAATCTCTACTTGGCTGTGTACATTCATGATTGAGCGCTTAATGTTTCTCACTGTCTGGTTTGTTAATCAATCATTGGTAGCCGTTTACCATGAACAACATTTACATTAAAAGCTGTTAAATTTTTAATGTTTTGTTTTTGTTTGTTTGTTTGTTTTTGTGTGTGTGTGTGTGTGTGTCACCGAGACATCCGACGCGAGGGGGTAATGTTGCTGTAAGACGAATGGTTACAATGATTAACAATGTCAAAAAGTGGCTCCGAGGCCTGTTTATGAATGGTTGTAAAATATTTGTTTTTCTATTTCATATAATTGTTTTATTTCTTAGCTTTCTGAGAAGCGGGGATTTTAGAGATGCGCCCGCGTCAGAGAACGGACATAAGATTGTCTCACATCGAGAACAAAAGTTGTAGTGTACAGAAAAAAAGGTTGAGGCTGCATAGGTTGTGGCATTTGTTCATTTCGTTTTACCATGTGCTTTTTTTTCTTTCGTTGGTGGGTGAGTCTTGGTAAGTCTCCGGTAGCAGTTGCACTCTCTGTTCAACTTCAATTCTGTGTACATATCCTGTTCTTTGACAACTGTACATATGTGAAAGTGAAGAGAGAGAATACCCAAGCAAATTCTATATTTTCTGCAGTCTGATATTGTTTTGTTTAATTGTAGCTTGAAAAATAAAAGTCTTTGGGAAAACGGCTGTGTTTGGAATTATTCATACTGACACATGAAACCTTTATCACATTTTTATTAGACTTCAGCACACAGCAAAGTGTTTGTCATGTTTGTCTTCAGCCACTAGAGGGAGATGTTTGACGAGCATCTCTTGTTGGTTCGACAGAGCAGTGAGTTAAATATGAATAGAATTAAATACAGAGATTATGAATAAATACCAAGCTAAACAAAGGACACATGGATTGACATTGAGGGGGGGAAAAGGACCACTGCTGTTACAGTTTTCTGTTTAGTTCCTGTAATCTTCAACGTAGATGTCTGGTTCATCCTGCAAAACAAATATAATATTCTTCATTATAAATTTCTAAAGTGACATTGCATTCTACTTTAATGACTAAAATGTTTCTTAGTAGCATAGAAAATCTGGATAAGGCATGCAAAATTGCAAATAACAGGAGATAGAAGTGATCCTAGAAATGAAGAAGGAATCAAGTCTGCTATTGAAACTATAATATGATATAAGTGCTGACAGATTGATATTGCTCATAAAAGCTGCACCACACTTGTGCCATCATTTTACTGCTCCAGGCCTATATGTATTTATGTATTCGTGACAAATAAAACTGTCTTCTAAAAGAAAAAGAGTAAGACATAATACAACTTCTCTCAAGGGACGTCTTTCTCTGATTTCTTACCTTTCGATTTCGGAAACTGGACATTTGAAAGCCACCAATGGAATCTAGAGGAGCGACCTTCCTCCTGTGGACAGCGCAAAGACAGAGAGACAAGCTTAGATCAACACATTTATCTTCTGAGATGTACAGTGACTGATCCTAATCAAACACTTAATTTCCTGCATTCTGAAGTGTTTTGAGGCTCAAACACTGTCTGTCTGTCTGTCTGTAAGGAATCATGAAGAAGTGGCTCTCACTTGTCAAATCAGTCATTAGAATCCATGATCCATTTAGATATACTGATATTTTGCACCCGTGTATTGATAATATATGAAAAAGTGATATAATATATTGCCATACTGATATTTTGTCTCACCCCTAACTACTTCTGATGCATGTGACCCCCCTTTAAAACTTTAACATTAAACTTATTTTACTCCATTGAGCTAAAAATCATCAAAAGCATGAACAACCATTTATAGTTAAACTGCCTCATTAACTTCTACTTAACAGAATATTTATCTATGTATACATAACTGGATGATTATATTGTGGCTTATGGGAAGTATACGGCAAATCTAATTCATTGCTAATGAATCTAATTAGCACCATAATTATAATATTCAAGTGTTGTCTGACAAGTCGTTTCAGTTTCTGAAGTCAAGACTTTGCTGTTTTTTCTCAATTTCCTCAATGATACATGGCTGTTTAAGAATTTCACACAAGTCTCAAGCTATGTTATTTTTCCTCACCTCTTTTCGTTGGCTTTGCGGTTGTACTGGTACTGGTTCTGGACCGAAAGGTGTTCTGTTCGGGGGAGGAAAGTCTCTGAGCGAAAGGAGTGATCGTCCACATTCCTGCCCAGTTTCCCTGCATCACCCACAGAGAGGTTGTCCACGTCTGAGCTGTCAGACAGGTGAGAAAAGACCTCCTGGTCCAGCCAACTGACTTCCTGCAGACAGTAATCACAGTAAGGGTCAAATAGACTGCAGAGGGTTAAATGTGTGACAAAGGTGATGGAAGTGAAGGCTTACCCTTCTAAATTTGCTTGGTAGGACAGCAGCAGATATTTCCTCCAGCAGCAGGTGAAGAACCAGGAAAGGTAGCACACATCTGGAGCAAAGCATCTGACCAGGGTGATACAGCCACAGTCAGTCGCATGTCTCTGATTCACTGAGAATGAAATTCAAACAGAGAACCACCTGCTTACCTTCAGTCTTTGGTGTGCGTTTGATTTCTGTCCTCAAAGATCTCGGCTGCAAATCTGTCTGCTGCCCAGTGCGGAGGGTATTTGTAGCCATGCATCTAGGGTGGGTTTATATTGTGCGACTATTATGGGGCTGTTTAGGCTAAGTGTGTTTGTGTTTGTGTGCATGTGTGTGACTGTGTGACTTAAGACATGCCAATTACATCTGCCGCCTTGCTGCCCAGCATTGTCATCATTAGTGTCAAAGCTCTAAAGCTACTCTTAAGATACTTTAAGTGCTGACAAAATGCCCTAACATACATACATACATACGTACATGTACACGTACGCATTGTCTCACCACCACGCCCTCTCCCACTTTCCTTGTAGCTGATGAGGATAGATGAGAGCACGATAAGGACATTTTGTTGAGGATGTTGTAGCTTTCTGTTTACAAGCTTGCCGTAGGGTACTGCCTTGGGCTGGTTTCAGCTGGTGTTTCTTTTTCTTTTTCATTTTATATCCTCTCATAATCTGGCAGCTGGGTGATATGGGTAACTATCTTGATATGAATAAAAACAGCTTTTCATATACAATCCAAAATGATATCACAGTGAGAGTAAATGAGCAGTATTCATATGATAAATTGTTTTCACTGAGCTGTGCATTAAACACATTAAAAAAACATACTTACATACATTCTAATTCACTCTGAATCATTAAATTAGACAATAAAATATTGTAAAACTACACAATGCTCTTACTTTCTCAAAAAAAAAAAAAAA
>OMNN01030882.1:0-17888 GCA_900302755.1 Chromis chromis
GTACCAGCTCGTCCACTCGTACTTGCCACCGCCATGTTCTATGCTTAAATCTGTATACGATGTAAACATAGAACATGGCGGTGGCAAGTACGAGTGGAAGAGCTGGTACGACTCTAGTCTGGACGCATGCACATTTATCGAGAGGTGGAGCTATGACGCAAGCGTGTCAGAAAAAGATTGGATAGAGCATAACAACGGTGCCACGTAAACGCCGTTTTGAGATCTTTGCACTCTGGGACCTAGGTTCAGAAATGATCGTTTTCAGACCCCCAAAACGCCGGCTTGGTGTGGATGATAGACGGGTTTGATGAACTATTTGTGCGTTTAGGCCTGGGCTCGTCTTCGTGTGGATGGGGCCTTAGATTTGAGATGCTGGAACAATTAAATAATTGCCATTTAGTTTTTTAAGGATCACTTAGATTGCCTATAAGACAGCCTGCATGTTTTCATTATCTGTCTGTAATTTATAATTAGGTTTTTTCAAGCCTATTTTGTATTCACACCTAGTTACTCATGGATATATTTTAGTTTGAAAAGAAATCTAACCAAAAACTCCCATCATGTGACCCTCATCAGCAAATGGAGCTTCCCAGTTGCAATGCATTGATCTCAACCTTGGAAATCTCAGGAAACTTTTACCTGTGGTAGCTGTTCTGGAGCTTTCTACCACATTACATGATCTACAGCACATGGAATTGTTTGTGAAATTGAATCCTCTATGGCAGGGGTGCCCAATCCTGGTCCTCGAGGGCCACTATCCTGGATATTTTAGATGCTTCCCTCTTCCAACACCCCTGATTCAAATGATCAGCTCATCATCAAGCTCTGCAGAAGCCTGATAACAATCCTGATCATTTTAATCAGGTGTGTTGGAAGAGGGAAACATCTAAAACATGAAGGATAGTGGCCCTCGAGGACCAGGATTGGGCACCCCTGCTCCATGGCATTTCTCTTTGATGTCTCAAAGTGCTTTCTCCCTTTGCTCAAGAGCCATTACTTCATTTCATTTAATGTGGCGTTCTGTGTTGTCTGTCTTCCAGGACTCAACGCTCTGCCCTTTGATCCAGCAACCAATAACGACCCCCTCCATTTCAACAGTTCTAGTGGACCGCTTTTGACTGAGTGTCCTTCCTTGGAAAACGCTGCTGAGAATAGCAAGAAGAGGAAGAGAGCCAGCTTGCCTCCAGGTACTGACAACAACTACTTCTGCTGCTAGATTGCTCCATGGTCTCACATGCTCACCGTTTCGCCGTCAGCCAAGTCAAATTCTAAATGCAAGTGTCTGTAACCTTAAATAGAGAATGCCTCCCTTCACTCAGGAGAGCTTTGATACAACAGTTAGATTTCCTACCCTGAGATTCCCCTTCCTCTTCTTCTACCAACATCAAATAACTGTGATGGAAAATTGTTGCATAATCCTATTATTTGGTGGCAGTATGGAAAAGAAAAAAAAAAAATTGCTCAGTTTGGTCTTTGTTGTTTTCGATTACCTTGCCATGTCCTGAGGCTCTGGTTGTCGGGCCTGTTTGGAGGTCAGGCAGCTGCAGCAGGAAAGTGCTCTGTCGAGATTGCGTGTGTGGCTGGCTGTCTGTTACCGTGCCAACACCGCCTGCCAATCACAACTCTTAACACACCTTCAGCTCTCGCACACGAACTCGGAACCCGTCAGGCACGAAGGGACACACGGAGGGAGGATGCATGTGCACATGTGTGTTTATGTGAGAGCGTGCTATAATTAAACAGTAATTTGAGTAAGTGCTGGGTTGCCTGGTAATGTGTCAAATTAAAGAAGGACTTTCTAATTAAAGAATTAAAGAAGTACTGACTAATTAATTGCTTTGTAAGTAATAGAAAGAAGAGCACCCTTAAGACGGAGAGTTGTTGTTCCATGTTCTCTACTTTCTTGCTAATTGGACGAGATTAATACTCCACATTAACAGAGCCCTAATCGACTGTTAATATTTTCTTCACATCTTCACATGGACGAGTTCACGACTTGATAACGTTTAATTTGATTTTAATTCACTGACCACGTTAAGCTATGACTGGCTAATGTATCATAGACGGTTGTCAAACAAATAACTAGTATCTGTACAAATGATGGACTTAATGTTGGTAGCTTTACATAAATTGTGAAGTTTAGTCTGTGTGTACAGGAAACTTGTTTGTAGCCTCGATGGAAATCAGAAACAGCAGTCAAAACAACATAGAGACCTTCCCACAATCTCGTGTAAAATAAAAATTTATTCCGGTGATGTATGAAAATGATAGTTTCAGAAGTTTTCAGGGACGATGGCAGCCCGATGGAGAAAAATCCTCCAAACCATATCTTGATTCAGTTTTGCAATCAATAACTTAGAGTGTCAGCTGTGTTAACGAATCCCTCAAAATAATATATGTTAATTTGTTTTGGGAGTAGAAAATTGTGCAAATGTGTGGGAAGCCCTTTTAGTGTTAGATTTTAATTTATTTATGAGTAATGACATCTCACTTGTCACATATCCTGCTGCATCTCTGAAAGCCTGGTATCCTACAGTCATATCATTAGTGTAATGCAAAATTACTCTGTCAGTACAACCAGTGCAGGTTTTGCTCTGACACTATTGTGGCACAATTTCAACTTAAACTCTTCTTTATTATATACATGCCAAATGCACATTGTTATGAGGTTGTTTAAATACGGGGAATTAAGTTTTGCCATAAGTAAAGTTGATATCAAACAACAAATATGACGCCAATGCAAAGGATTAAATTGAGTGGGTTTATACCTGTAGCATAGAGTTTGCTTTATAGTTTGTCAGATATGAAGGTTTCATATGGTAATCACAAAATACAATGAGAACAGATTTTTGTTACAAATTTGGAAGTGGAAAGTAAAAGCTGTTTATATATGAAGACGTTTACTTCTGCCATTCCTCAGGCCCACCCAACAACCCGATGGCCTCACAGCTTTACGAGCTGCTACATTCCAGCTAATAAACCAATGGCCGTCCAGCTCAAAGTTTGTATATTCCTGCCCCCTCACTGACCAGTGCTTCCAAATGAGTAGCCGCCTCTCCGTTCACCAGGTGTATTTACTCTCTAGGGCTGCTTCTGCAAACTATGAAATGTCCCAGACATGTTCCGCTGTTGCCTGCAAGACTGAACTCTTGCACTTCCAGCATCAGAGGAACTAAAGATCTAGTGGATTACTTTTACTTTTGATTGCAATGTCACCGCGGCAATAGGAAAATCCTTAGTGTTAGCACGTTATGCGGCTAATGTGGCAAACGTTACCATTAGCTTTGATCATATGCCCACAGGTTTAGAGCTCTGTGGAAATTGTAATCCTGAGGGACATTCAGAGGTGATGGAAACTTTAAGACTGATATGAAACCAGTAAAGCACTGGGGTGGGTTCACGTGTTTCAATGCCGCCTTTCATATGTGTTTTTTTTTCTTCTTCTCTCATATACTGCATTTGAAAATAGCCGACTTCCCAATAAAGTTGTGCTCATTTACATGTTTTTCAGTTTATGAGTATGAAATAGTGACTGAAACACAGCCCAATATGACTACATGTTGACTGGCATTCCCTTCAGAGGCCTTTTTCAAGCTGTGACTCTGCACTGCTAAACTCTGGATTTTGTAACCGCAGTGTTGTCTGACAAAGTCACCATACACATGAGTTACAAATAGCTGTGCTGGGAATTCAGTGATATTTTCATGTAAAATGATCACTCAGAAAGAAAGTTAGAAGCAATAGAAAGTCCTGGTCTCTGCGGCCAGTTGTTTTTCTCCATATCATCAGTCCCAGATGCAGAGAGAGTCTTCTTCCTGAAGTGGCCGTGGACAGCAACAGCTCAGATGCATTTACAGCTACAGCTAAAACCAGGGATTGTACAGTCACAGTAAAATGAATCGTCTTTGCAGTATTTTGAGCTTAACAATTGAAAATTGTATTATTGAGACGTGTGAAACTTTCATTACTTTGCTGAAAATGGGCACAATATGGGACCTTTAAGCTGCTGATAGCACCACTGAAACGCTAGACTGGTGTATTGTACATGACTAGTCCACATCATGCTTTAATTATAGTCTCCACAGTAAATGCGTTTACCTTCTTTCACTTACTTGGTGATATAGAGTAACATCCCTATATAAATGGAGTTACGTCTTCTTCTTCACCTCATCTCGTTACTGAATGGGGAAAATATTGCTGCATTTACATTTTTGTTCATTTACATTTTCATTCTCTGTAGAGAGCAGGGGTCACTTTTAGTGCCTTAGCTTGATGTGTGTGACTGAAAAGGAGACATTCACTGAGGTTTTCTTCAGTTGTCTCATATTAGCTTTACTCTCAACAGTCTCAGCATCCGAAAAATTGTAGCCGGTACTGACAAATTACAAATCTAGCTGTCCTCACATGGTTTCTTCAGAACCACCATGACCTAGCTCATGTGTAGGCTCCTGCCATAACCTGTTAATGCCCTTTATCTAGCAAATATGAGACCTCTCACCACACTATGCTGATTCCAGCTCTAACTACAAATTAGCTTTAACTTGTCCTGCTATGACCTGAGAGTCGGCTATCAACTATTGCTGCTCGCTAGGTTGAATCCCCTGAAGGACTGGCAGGTAAGTGCAGGTCTAGAGCAGCTGGAGCTGTAGATTTATTGGCTTATAGGGTCTGATTCTGTCTGGCTCCTGATTGTCTTCAGTCTCAGTCAGGTCCTCCAACTCTCTGATGGAGCACTGACTCATTAGCAGCCATATTGATTGAGTCTCGTTAAGGGACCCTAATGGATAGATTTTTCTCATTACAATTGGTGTTACACTTGATAATCCATCATGCCTGTGTGCAAGCATCCATAACAACACATAATACTTTTCTTCAACATTACACAGCTGCATTTTCTCTCAGTAGCTGATTAAGGATTTAAGAAGGCAACAAACAAACTGCCTGTTTGATCTGGCCCATAGGAATTAATGCCACCCAGCTGATAGATTATTTACTAATGATTTTTAAACTGCCACGCCACGACCAAACAAGAAGCAGCCACGGACATGCATTAATTAAGATCCCTCACCTCCTGTAAACAGTCAGAGGAAACGTTTGAAGTCGAGTTGATATTCTGCTCACTCTGCCTCAAAATAGACACTGTTTATCGGAGTCCACGCACTTCACACTCGGACTCAGCGTGACTAACTAGATGTTTTTATTTAGTTGAGTATGAAAAAGTTCCAGCGAAATGAAGTTCATTGGAAATGACGCCCGATTGGTGGGACATTTCTATTTTGTTGTGACCAAAAAAAAAAGATCCGTGTGAAGCTTCTCTGTCTGGGACCAGAGGCACTGAATTGCTAAACATTTTTGCTCAATTTTTTTTCTTATCCAATACTAAGTTTTTTAAAATCTGTTCCCTCTAAGGTTAGAGAAGATGCACTTGGTAACCGTCTTTGCTCTTTATCTTTTTTAGCCTTCTCTGTTCATGTGCACCCACTGTATGTGTGGCTGTTTTTTAACAATCCATAATAAGTGGTGCCCTGGGGCAGCATGCACACAGCAAGGATTTTCCTTATTTTGTTTTTTATATCAGTTTTACAACACAGCCAGAGATGGCCATTTCCCTTCAAATCCTGCTGTGTTTAAGCTGCAGGTGGTGACGAGAATGAGGTTTTGAAATGATGCTCATTTTTTTAGTAGAGCACTATTTCCCCCTCTTACAATGAATATAAATGTCGGTTTAGTAGAAACCGCACAAGGTGGATTTCATTGTTTCCTGCCTACTATAATGATAACTTTGTTTTGAAAACTGCTGCACAAATACGATTAAGTGTGATTTACAGTTAGAAATAGAGAGAGCAGAGCTAAAAAGAATCACAAAGAGAACGCTTGTAATGTCAAAAGAGAAGTAAAACAAAAAGTTAAAGGGAAATCTAAATATTCTAAATAACTTTTTAAGGAATTTGTATTTAGGACTGCAGTTTTTTAGGCCTGAAGGCGAGGGGTTTCACAGCTGTGGGAGGTCCTGTCAACTTCGGTAATGAGGTGCGTTTTCAGTCAGTGCACACAGTACTTTGCCTGCAGCACTCCTTAACTAACATCCTGGACCTTATGCGGTCTACATTGGGTCAATGAGAGCACACCCATTAGAAGGAAGTACTCTTACTTGAAGCACAAGCAGTAAATATTTTTTTTCCCATTTCTGCAGTTTAACATATAAACAGCCTCCAATGGAAACAGTGTCTGTCTGTGTAGTGCAGTAACAAATAACTGTGTTTTGTAAAGCTCTTTGAAGCTGTATGCTTGGCCTTTGGCTGAATAGGTTTTAAGTTCCCTTGTAACAAGGTCTCTTCGACTGAAAAAAAATATTGAGTAATGATCAGAGCTTATTTTCGGACTTAAAACTATGGATTTATTCAAATCGTTTCCATTGCCAGGGTTAAAGAAATCCCCTCACTCATGTTTTTCTGTGCATGGAAATCAATTAATTAAATTTCAACACAAACGCCAGTTCATGGGTGTTGTTTTAGCAAATAAAAGAATTGTGCTCCGACCGATCCAATCTCTTATGCATTAACCTTTAGTAGGAGCTAAGAGAGAGGAATTGAATAAAATGCTATTGATTTTGCAGGAGAAAGGTTAATGTCATTGAGCCAGGGAAAATAAGAATGCATGTTGCGTAGGTGCATTGTGGCAATATTTCTGAGACGTCTGCAGCATCATAACATGACACGTAGTCGACAAGAGAAATAGTGAACAAGTGTTCAGGGTGCATCCCAGTAGGAGAATATTCTAATGGTGACGAAAACATTAAAGGTCACCCGTGGAGCTTTGTAAACAAACTTGATTTGATTTATACTCAGCGTTTGATACCAAAACATTGTTGATGCCTCCATATCTGTTTTTAGATTCTGATGTATTCTGGCATGATATTTGTGGTTTGCATCTTTTTGCATAGAATTTTGCTGACGGTAAATCTGTACCCATTTTCAGACTCGGAATATGTAACATTGCTGGCTTTATTAATCTGTTAAAGTGACTGCATTCTGTCTTTCAGTTCAACCCTCAGAGCTGTGTAACTAATGATTTAAGGGCAGCTGGATAGCTCAGTGACTAACACCCCAGACCTTGGCATGGGAGATCGGTTCAAATCCCAGCGCAGATATTACCAGTGAGAACTTTTAGGCAAGGTCGTTGATGCTGCCCTGCCTACCTATGTAAGTCGCTTTGGATAAAAGCGTCTGCTAAATGAAATTGTAAAATTGTAGCTCATAAACTGTCAGTCTGTGAAGGTATGAATCCTGTTGCTGTCTGATGCTGCAGATATTTAATAAACTCCTACGAACAGCTGGAAACAACAAACTAAACTTCCTCCTAAATTCTTTGTGAAACCCAGATTAAATTTATTTTTAACGAGTCTCAGCTGTTATTCTCTGCCTTTATTACAGTAGAGCTTTATTCTTATGGACAAAGTAAAGGACGTTAAATTGTATAGCAAAGTGTTCTTTTGTGCTCTCTGAGATATTTTTGGACCGAAAAGCTTAATGCTCAAATGCTAAAAATGCCTTTCCCAAGTCTCTTGACACATCTCAAAGTACCGTTGCTTGTTCATGCCTATCTGGTAATGTGGCTGCATGCAGTTCAGACTTGTTGAAAGTGATACCTAAATTGTACTAGACCCTACCTAGCAAGATTGCCATTCTCACTTTTACTGAAACAGGACCAGGGTGTTTATTCAGACAGGAAGCCGACGTTTTCATCACATTAACAGAAGGGAGTGCACGTCTGAAAGGAGCTTATGTGATCTTGTGTTCACCACCATCAGAGGGCACTGGGACAGGGTTCTATCAAATGCAATATAACTGAGGTGTGGGAGGACTCTCTGTGTTTGTGCCTGGCTGTGATTACAGCCACTTCTGAGTCTCTTGTCTTGAGTCTCAAATCTGAAGCACAAATTATACTTTCCATGTCTGCAAAGGCACAAGGGTCCATGTTATGTAAAATTCATCATCTGCCTGTTTCCACGAAGGTCTGCACGGCCATATGGACAGGTATGAACACAATTCACCTCTGCAGGCAGAAGAAACAAAAGTGTCCTTTAGTTTTGGACTCATCTGCAGTAAAGCAGTGTTCAGACAGACTTTTGTCCTGTGCAACAAAGTGCAGCTCTGCTATTTGTTTTAGTGGAGCCAGTTTAGCCAATTATTACAGAGGGCTCCAGCAAAACCAATGCCAGATAGGAAAGTGAACCGTTATCTGGCATGGCGTTTTGTTGATCAACCAAATACATGCAGTAGACATCTTGTAATGGGAATGACATTTCTACTATTTAGCATTTAGCAGTGCTTTGGCAGCTGCTAAACACATTTCTACAGGTGCGAGCAATGTGGTCTGAGTTTTTATTGGAGATTGTCAAAAATAATTTTCAGTACAAGGCCAGTGAGAGTGTGTAGTCCACACCCTGTCTTTTTACTCCGTATGACAAATGTTTTTTTCTACGTGGAGCACCAACACAACAGGAATACACTGCACTTCACTAAACTGAATGTGGTTTCACATTTGAGAAAGCACTGAAGAATAGTTTCATATATTACATGCAGCAGTATTTGTTTTTGTGGCCTTTTTTTTTTTTTAAGTAATGGATTTAAGCATAAAATATGTAATGCGATGTCATTGACCTACTACCGGCAGGCAAAAAGCTGTTGGAAGGTAAATAATGTAATGGGCTACTTAAGCTGTCAGAGATGACAGTCCGTTGATATATATGTCTGTGTCATTGCCCCACAGAGGTGTATGTGTGTAACTGTGCAGTTGTGATTGCTGTGTGCCGAGGCTGGGGGAGATCTACAGCCAGATGTCAGTCTTTGTGACTCTGAGGCCACACAGTGACAACAAAGATTTAGAGTGATGCTGATAGACGGGAGACACAGAATGACAGAGTGAGGTAAAAAATTCATAGTCATTAGCTCACAAACAGGATGTATGCAGCCATGCAAGGGAACATGAAGCCTAATGACTTAGAAACTCTGTAGTGTTCGGTGTGTTAGGAGCAGCTGCATGCTTCTAAAGCATTCTACACACTATGTCTACACAGTATATGTTTTTAAACTCTGGGAGAGAAACGTGATTGAAATGCATGACAGGCTGCAAAGGCACCCGCCCCCTCTTATTCATCTGGGATTCCTCTGCTTCAGTCACAACATAACAGTTCAATTGTCTCTACTGCTGCTCTGGGAGAGATAAAGACTCCACAATGCCTGTGTGTCTCTATGAACAGTGTGTGCTTGCACAGTCATATCAAGCATCTTTGAGTATTTAGAAAAGTTCTATATACAGAAGTTCAAACCATAAAAGACGGCTTTCGATCCAGGTCAAAGTGGAGATATCAAATCCTATATTCTTGATCTGTTCTCCTCTTGATTATCAAGCAAGGAAATCGGGTTAATCTTTTCTCCTCTTCTCTTATTTATACACACTATATGTTTTAAATTGTGCTGTCTAGCTCTCTGCCACTTTTCTGTATTCAGCAGTGGTCAGGGATTTAGTACCGTTTCACCTCATCTTGCAAGGTCTACAAACATGAGATCTAAATAATTCAGTGCCAGAAGGCACTCTGCTCTGGTGTGTCTGTAGACTGAAGCTAATAGCAAAGCCTTAAGCAAGGCCCAAGCTCTGAAAAGATTCTAATATGAGAACAGAAATCTTCATCTGGGCTTTAGTTTTGTGCACGATCAAAGCAAACAGGGATGGGATTCTTTACACATGGCCTCCCTCTCATTGTTACTTTTTATTCAGGCACAGCAAGATAAATAATTAGCCTTTAGATGAGTTTTTCTGTTCATCTTTCAGCCTCAGGGAAATAGCCACATAAGTTGTCTTTTTGGCCATCTTCCGTGGTTATTATCTCTGCATGTTTGCTAAATTGATTTCTAATCAGCACATGAGCTGCAGGCTAGACTTTTAAATTTGGCAGTGTTGTATCAACAGCCCCTAAATAAACAAAAATACAGTATGTAGTGAAATACTTCTTATTGACAGCAAGTAAAGGTGGAATGTAACTAAATAAGTTTACTAAAGTATGAAGTTTACTGATGGATGTACTTGTACTTAATTTTTTTTTCTTTTTGTTTCACCTTCTACTTTTAGTTCACTGTATCAGAGAGATGTTGCACTTTGGTAAGTAAAGTTGTCAGACAAATGTAGCTGAATACAGTTACTTGTCAAATTATGACTGTTTATACTATTCCCACCCAGTGATAAACACGTATCTCCAAAGTTGGTGATTTTGAATTAGAAACTTTGTGATGAACTGAAGGATTAAATCTCCATTTGTGGGTTAGGAATTTTTTTTTGTACATCTTAAGTTAATTAAACTCTTTTAATACACCATTGGATTAGCTGGAAAATGCACCACATAGCGTATTATAACGGTGACAAAATCATTTAAGGTCCCTTGTGTTTGTGGCTGACTGAGATAACAACCAGTTCTGACACTCTTGTCTTGAGTCTGAGGCTGGTTTTCTGAGCTTGTGAAAATCTGACTCTTTAGAGAGAGAGTCGGTTTTCACAAGACAGCGATGCGACAAACGTGATAGTTGTGTAGATTACGATGCATTTTGTTAGATTAAACTATCCAGCAGTTTATAAAATACTTAGAATTAGCACAAGTTTACACATCTACATCTACAATGCAACATGGATACTAATGCAGCTGTAATAGTTATTGAAATACATGAGAGACTTTACTGGAGAATGAGTACTTTTGCTTTGTATACATTTTGCTGATAATACTTGTGTACTGTTACCTAAGAAAGGCTTAGAATGAAGTATTTTCCCAGTGTGATATTAGTAATTTTGCTTAACTAAAGGATCTGAATACTTCCTCCATTACTGACAGTTGGTTGCAAAGACTAGTTAATTGTTGGATTAGTCAAACATTGGAATATTAGACCAACACAATATCCTAATGTTTTACTGGCAAAATGAGGACTGTAATCTACACAGCACTTCCTCTGCATCACAGCCTTCCCACCCCTCCTCGTTTTAGTTGTAATAGAATCTGCCATTTCCTCTTGTTGAGTGCATGTTCTCTAACAGCTAAGGCCTGAGTTTTTAAGACTCAGATGGTTCAATTACAAATGTAAAGGCTGGTAAGAGATTTTATCTACAGTGTTTTTCATAACGCCACCAGCTACTGTCGGATCTCTTCACGTCTGAGGCGGCCCCAAAACACCGAAGTATAGCCGCTCCTCTCAGATAGGTCGGATTACTCGATGAATTATTTATATTATCTTGGCGGATGAGCTTTGTTTCTACTACAGTTGGACTTAAATTTCGTTTCAACTAACCTCTGGTGTTTTCTGAGCTCATTTTATTTGTAGCAGGAGACCCACAGTACAGTACTTCTTCAAACTACTATAATTGGAGATGGACATGGTGATGTAATATAACATGACACCTTGTTATACAGAAAGTGACATGCTTGGCTCTCTGTTACATAGAAAAAGCTTGAGTAGAGTTTATCAAGGGAAGATATCCAAACTAATAAGGGACCTAATCCTGAAAAAGACACCCCATGTTTTTCCTCGTTGCTGTCTGTGCTCTCCTACATCAGTTACCTCCCTGAGAATCTGCAGGAATCTCTGTTTTTAACCAGCACTGTGCTCACAGCAGCATGTTCATCACAGGCATCCCGCAGATCCTCTTGTCTTCTATCAACACCTCTCCCTGCCTCCATCCATCTCTCCCCGCCTCTGTCCCTCTGTTTTTTCTCTTAAGCCTCCAGCCGGGTTAACTGAGCCACAACAGCTGCCTCTCACTAACTGAAATTAGTGCTCCGTAACCAGTGTCTCCTTCGTTTCTACTCCTCTGCATCGTGATCCTACCACCTTCTTTCAACACCCTTATTTCACAGCGCTCTGCGAGAGGGCAGCGCTAGTGAAGAAAAGATCAGATGATGAGCATTTAATCAACTTTGAACCATCCTCATTTACATAACTGAATTGTGAGCTGAGCATGAATAAATCAGATGATACTCTCACACAAAACGCTGTGTGTGATGTTGTTCTCTAATTTTAGGATATAAAAAAAGAATTGCTCATACTCCATTCCTTTGTCTTTATCTTTTCCTGTCTATACCATAACTGGAAAGGTGCCACAATGTGTAGCGAATATCTGAACAGTTTTATAAGTACTGATATTCACGTAGCAACTAGACCAGTTCTCCGTCCTCACAGCAGCAGGATCGGCTGGTCACGTTTCTGTTATAAGAAAATATTTTGGCCGGTCTAAATATATCGGTGTATATGTTTATTACAATATGATATCCTAACAGAAGCCGTTTGTGTGACCATTCAATGTGCTCGTACAATATTACGGAGACCCATTTGCTTAGCTACACTACTGAAGTGTCCAGACCGTCTTATCTAGGGTGTTTTATCAATTACTTGTATTCATTGTAGATCGAAATAGCAACAAGAGTTTAAGAGACCAAAAAAACAAACAAAACAAAAAAATGGATGGGGAATATAAAGTCAATAAAAAGTAAGAAAATGGTGAAATATAATCTTATACTTTACCAGAGCGAAAGGTGTTATTCCAAAGTTCTTTGTTTTAATTTAGCCAAGTTCTCCGGCTTCCTCCCAGTCCAAAAACATACTGAGTTTAACTGATGATTCTAAATTGTCCATAGGTGTGAATGTGAGTGTACTTGGTTGTCTGTCTCTATGTGTAGCCCTGTGATAGACTGGTGACCTGTCCAGGGTGTCCCCTGCCTTCGCCTGTGTCGGCTGGGATAAACTCCAGCCCCCCTGCGACCCTACAGTGGATTAAGCGGTGTAGAGATGGATGGATGGATGGATATTCAATTTACTATTAAACATAGAAACAAATCTTAAAATAGGTTATATATTACCATATCTTAGTAGTGTTTTCAGCTCTGTACATTAGTTAGATATGTTAAAATGTTAGTCCAACAACAATGGCGACTATTTTTAAGTCGGATCGCATCAGATCAGCGTGATGGGCAACCATAATATCAACACTGACTGCCATATATACATTTTTTTTTTTTTACTATTTAAAAGGGGTGAAAGCTTGTTTTATTGTAAAGACAGCAATGGACTTGGCCAATCACCAGTAGCCGATGTAATCGTCCCATCACCCACCATGTTATTGGTGTTGTCATGTTAGCAGTATGAGATATATTTTCCTCTACTTCTTGCTTGATTATATGTATCTACTTCACTGTAGGATATCACATTTTCTGCACAACTCCCAGAGAAGGAAACCCCGCTGTTATTGTGTACTCTGTCATCCTCGCAACTCATTGTTCATCAAAAAGCCTCTTCAGGTGCACACATAAGGTGCTTCCCATCCATTATTAACGCATGATTGCAGCAGTGTAAACACACAACCTGGCGAGTGATTGTTGATTTCAGAGCTCTTCAGTAGTGGAGGAGTCCATCTGAAAGACGCAGTAGGTGCCAACAACGTAACCAAACATCTGAGGAAAAAAAGTGGGATTACATTTTTACTTCAGTACAAACTGTGCTTTTAAACTTTAATGTCTGCGTCTCCTAAACCTAAAAATGTCAGGGGGAGCTGCTCTGTGGCTGATCATGTGTTCTATCTCCTTTTGAAGATACACATGCAGCATATAGGCGAGGAAGCAAAACTCCAACTATATACTGTACTTCTTACCAAGAGACCTTCACCGTGCTTCAAGAAAGTAAAGGAAACTAGTTTATATGCGAACAGCAGATGTGTATGAGTGTATGGTGGTATACAAGCCATGGGCAGATACAGTGGATTTAGAAAGTATTCAGACGCTTTACTGTTGCACGCTTTATGTTGTAGATTTTTAATTTGTAATCTGCGCTCAATAACCCGTAATGACTGAGTCTTCCGAAGGTTTTGCAATTTCACTGAAAAGCCGAAACTATTTCTCTCAAGCTCTTTTCCTCGTTGACTCATTTTTTTTTAATGGCCTTCCTTATTGCAGTGATCTTGACCTGACTTTATTCATAGCCACCATTTCTTACTCAAAGCCCATTTTCTAAAGGGCACCAATCTCCCTGTTCCCCAGCAATGACTGCCAAGAAAAACTCAAAATTACATCATCCAGTTACCTTTTGTTAAAGAAGCCTGATGGATAAGAAGAAACTGTACTATCATTGTAGATGTCTCTCTTTTTCTCTGTCAGTGTCTCCCTGACAATACATAAAGGACAGCTGTACTCTTTGCTGCCAAAGTCTGATTATACGCTAAACAAACTCCTTCCCTAACAATGACTTTCACTGCTCTAGGTTTGGTGACAGGCTTCGCCTTTATTTTTATCTGAATTCCCTCCTGCTCTCCTTATTCACAGAGATTGTGCATATAGGTGGAGGTGTAAGATGACATGGTTTGAAAATGATGCAATTGTCTTTACCGAGTTATATTTTGTACTTTGGTTGTACTCAGCCTGTGAGGCACACTCTTGAAAGGGGATGTAGATTTTCTGTAAGAATTGTGGCCTAATTATCTCATCCTACAGTGATGCATTTGGACATAAAGTAGAATAATGGAGGCGTCGTTAGTGACACACTAGCTTTGGGAAATCTAGATTGGCATGAATAAAAAGAACTGGTAAAACGGACACAGCCCAAATGTATCACGTCGTTATAATGTCTTCTCATATTTTTCATCGTAGTGTTTTGATTAAACTGATCAAATTAGGAATGCAGATGTTTGCTGATGTGATTCGAGTTCCACAGGCCTTACAGTGGGATCAAACCTTTGTTTTTGTAGTGTCGGTTCTTATATATTGTGGAGGCCGCGGGGTATTCTAGCATGATGATGATTGTATCAACACAGCGGTGGTTTTGTTAACAGCCTTTTGACGTTCCCCTGCTTGGTCCGACTTCCCCCTCAGGTGTTTGTATTGCATAAGGAGGGCTAATGGGTTTAATCTAAAGTCAGCACACCAGATGATTAGGGTTGTTAAATTCCAAACTTTGTCGTAATGGCATTGACCGGAACAGTGTTTGAGCCATTTGTCAACGCGACTGGGAGGAAAGCTGAGGTTTTTGTCTAACAACTTCACACTCCCTCTCTTTCAGTTTTGCTATATCTATCCACTCCTCCATCATTTATACTGAGCCCTGCTTTCCTTTGTCAGATAAAGGTCTTTCCTCCAAGTTTCTTCCCACTTGTGATGTTCGGTTGTTGTCTAGTGTTATTGAAACTTATCACATGGTCATAGAACAACTGTTTTTCTATTTATTTAATGAAATTCTTAAAAAAAAAAAAAAAAAGAGCTTACAAAGGACTCCATTATGAGATACCTTGTAATAGTCTTTTTGTTAGAGATACCACAAAGTACCTTGTGCAGACAATTTCAAGTGGCTGGAGCAGAAAACATGAAGGCTTCCTTCCCCGTATCTGTAGACATTAGATGCACACAGCAGAAATGGCGTCTGATCTTGGATGATGAATGCAAAATAAACTACTTACGTGAAATCAGTTCACACTGAGATGTTGGAAGTTTTGGTTGTATAAATAAGAATACATCAGAAACCACTTGTGAGAATCATGGTTTGCCCTTGCTCCCATTTTGAACCTCGATGTTAGAGGTCAGCAGTTAACTTGTGCTCTGGATATGCAGTGGGAATGTGTACAAACATACCACGCCACACTGTCTTCTCTGACCAGAAAATGTCTTTTCTGCAGCGTTACTATTCCAAGCCAGTGGAAAAAGGGTTTACCAGGCATCTGTTGTTTTTGTCTGGCATAGGCTCAATGTGTCTGACACACAAGGCATCTCTTGTGGCTCTAGTCAACCATGCTGCCATTAGAGAAAAGATGAGCCATTGAAACAACTGCAATGACCTCCATTCAAAAAGCTTTACTAGAGAAACCACCAGACCATGATTCATTCAATGCTCCATGGCTCTGTGGAGGTCGCCATCTGCGAGAATCGTGTATGCGGTCTTAAAAGCAGGTCCATACTGTTATGTGTCTCCATTAAGTTTCATGACCAGCGATGCAGTCGATGATGACATGTGACAGAAATGTGCCTGTCTACACTTAGAGCCATCGGAGTGACAGTAAAAGCATCATGTGCCGATACGCCTTCTCAGTTTTCTTTAGTATTGATCATGTTGGTGAGATCTGAGATTCTTAACAGTAGCAGCCAAGATGCCTTTTCTACAGTTATACAAAGGATGAAGCATTTCATCAATATTAAGACACATGGAGTAGGATTTATTATTTGTGATCAAACAGCTTTGGTTAAGCTTGGTGGAACATTTATGCAATGTGTTAAGCGTTTTATAGATTAGATAATCTGCAGATTTATCTACAATGAAAACGATTATTTGCAGCCCGAGATGATTATTTGACAAACATTCATTCTGTTGTTAACTAACACTCTGAGACCCAAAACCACCAGTGGGTTTGAAAAGCATGTTATCTTAAAAAAAATCTCCAAAATTCCACCATTTATCAGAACCAGAAGCTGTAAATACGAAAAGAATCATCTTTTTCCCAGAACTGTAGGTTGAACTGTGGGTTGCGTTTACACAGAGCAGATGTGAGACAAGAATGAAAACATATTAAAAATGCAAGTTGTAAAATATCTATAGTATGTAGTCACATTTTCATTCCAGTATTGGTGACACGAGTGGGCACGATGTGTAAATGTTTATTCAATTTTTTTTAAATTAACATTCTTCCTTTTTTTTGTGTGTAATTTATGGCTGTAACTGTGCCATACTATGCAGAACACATTCTTTATTTCCCTTTACTTTTAGCAATAGTTGTGCTGTTTCCATAAAGGTGCAGGATTTTATATTGCAGTGAAAACTTAGCTTACAGTGAGTAAATATGTGATGTGAGCAAATAAATGCCCAGGGTTTAAATGAAGTCAGATTAATGGACAAACACAGTGACAATGTGTTTGTTCTGGCTGCGAGTTTTCAGCTGTTGTGGAAAAGAGATGCAGTGGCATGTCATTGATTCCTCAGTGGAGATCGTTGAACAGATGTTTATGAGTAGAAATTCTGTATCCTAGCTGTCATCCATGTCAAGATGCTGTAAAAAAAAATTTAAAAAAATAAAAATCTTTTACACTATAATCAATTTGAGAAGTCTGTCTTACACAAAACTACCAGATGCATTGTGTTCCATATTTCTCAATTTTGTTTAGTTTTTTAAAGGGGTAACAGCACCTGTTAATTTTCCAGAACCATCCAGTGCATGGTGTTAGATACAGTATGAGACTTATGTGTTACTGAACATGCAGATTCTCTGCTCACACTACATGGATCAGTAGAACAGCCACGATGTGGAGCTCACACTGAGTGTAAAGACAAAACCCTCAGTCCATTTTATTCTGTGGTAATTATAATACAGTTCAAACAGATGGCTGTATCCACAATGGTGACAAAAATAGAGGAAGGCTGCATTACGTTATGCAGTTTTAAAGCTGTTAATATAATGGTTAATAGACACCGATCAGGCATAACGTTATGACCACCTGCCTAATATTGTGTTGGTCCCCCTTATGTGGTCAAAAATGCTCTGAACCATTGGGCATGGACAAGAGGACCTCTCAGGGTGTCCTATAGAGTCTGGCACTAGGATGTTGGCAGTGGATCCTTTGGGTACTCTGGCTTGTGCAGTGGGGCCTGTCAATCCAACTTGCTCCACTGCATCCTGTTGATGCTTGATCAGAATGGGGTCTAGGAAGTTTGGAGGTCAAATCAACATCTTGGGCCATTGTCATGTTCCTCAAGATGTTCCTGATTGGTTGATGTTTTTGCCATGTGGTGGGGTGCATTTTCCTGCGGGGGTAGGCCAGTGACATTTGGGATTGCCATTTGCATGAGGGAGTGTGCTTGTTCTGGGACAATGTTTATTTG
>OMNN01030883.1:0-56309 GCA_900302755.1 Chromis chromis
GACCCCCTTCCCCCGACATTTCCTGCCCCCTCTTTCCTCTCGTCTGACCCACACCACCCTCCACGCCTACCACATTTCATATCAGGGCCCCAATAAATATCCTCAACTGGTTTGTGCACTGCTCAAAATGACTCCAGCAACCCCACCCCTCCTCTCAAAAGCAGAACCGCTGAAAAACCTCAGCAGCACAAATACTGTACAAAGACAAATTTGTCGTTACACTTCGTCTCTGTGTGTGTTTGCACAAAACAGAGGTTATAGGGTCTATATAAAAACAATTTACTTCACTAATTATCACTTCCTGATCCATTAATCACGTTTTGTGAGACTCCTTCAGTGAGTAAGTTAGAATCTGCCCAGACCACACGGCTTCTCACGCCATGGCCCTACAAATAGATCCCACCACCACCATTACCGATTTCAAAAGTTGCTCTCAGAGGCTTATTTAAGACATTCTTTGAGTGAAAAGTAATCTTATTTGGGATTTGTGATATGTCTGTCTCACCTCAAGGCTTCAAAAACAAACAAAAAAACTAACAAAAAAAAAAAGGCTACCACTTTGTAACCCATGAATGTTGGTAAAATGTTGGCAAAACCACATAAAGAAGGGGAGTGAAATGATGTCAGTGTCTGGATGGGGCATTAAGAGCATAAACAACAAATAAAAAGCATTACGTCAGCATAATGAAGTAAATAGGGTTTGGTCTCCAAGTGACAGTGCGCATCTCTCAACACTTTCACCACAGTGATGTGATGGAGAAGGTGGATGACGTGACGCAGAATAAACTGTTGTGAGTAGATTCATGAGTGAAAAGGATACAGGGACACTGATGAACCTGTCATTCACACCAACAAACCTAGTAACGTTAGCTCTGCTGGACAGCTGATTACACTTACGCTCATGAAAACCTGTGGAAAATGATGCATGACAACTAAATTGCTCCTATGGATCATTATTGGGAACCTAACAAGTTTGGAAAAGTGTTGCCTGTGTAATGACGCAAGTTTAAGTTGTGATGGATAACACATGTCGGTGATCGCAGTGACACTACTAACATCAAGGAGTTTAGTCTGCAGGCCAAAATGTTTCTAATGTAAAGAAAAATGATGCATTGACGAGTAGTTGTAGCTCACACTGATAGCCTAATGAACAATAAAGTTTGATATGATGATATTTTAACAAAAAAGTGACTGGATTCATGATGCTGAGATCAGCGCTTAGTGGTTTCCTTGTTCTGTTTGTAGCTGAAGATAGACTTGTTTTGCGTCATTTTAAAGCTACAGAATAATTGTGAGACCAATCTTAAGTCTGAATGTCTGATTATGCTACACAAGGGATGCAAATCTAAACATCTAAAGTGAATAAAACTTCACCGCAGCACTCCGTCATACTAACTGACATGCGGAAATACCCCTCTCTTATTTATCTAACCATCCAGTAATCCAAGGCAAATTTGAATGAAATTTGTTATTGGTTCCAATTTTACCCCAGCGATTAAGTGATTGCTGCACAGGGGTACTGTGGGTGTTTTGTTTGACAATTCAGTAAAGTGGGGGCACATGTCAGTCAAGTCCAGGTCAGATATGGTGATCAAAACAAACATGATCTAGTTTCCTCACCGGGGACTTGAGCTAACCCCTAACCCCTGACAACGTGCTCTGTGCAGCATTACACAGGAACACAGAGTGCCCCAAAAAGGCCCAGGGCCTTGGCCTGTACCAGCCAAAGTCTTCTAATCTAATTTATAAAATAAAGTCTGGCAATGTTTTCCTCCCAGGAAGCACATTTGTATATCAGAGCAGGGTTACTTTATCTTATTGTCTCTGAGAGTTCTTCAACAGCTAGCTCTACTTAGACCTCAGAGAGAAGTCAGAGAAGAAAACTAAAAAAAAAAGAGAGAAAAGGAGGGAGATGTGAGAGGAAGCAGGAATGGGTCAGACTTAAACAACCTACACTATTGACATCCTTTGGCCCTTAAGCCAAGCAGACAGCCTCCATGACTGGTTTTGTTTTACACAACCATGATCCTGTTCCTTGGGGGAGAGGGATCACTTTCATTTCGACCCCTTACTCACTCTGGCTCCTGAGCTTTCGACTTCAGGCTAGGGGACTCCTGTGAGTCTCAATACCAACCTCACACTTGAAGAGAGGGGTCAGGCACTGGGGTCTAACTCGGTTAGGGGAGAGAGTAGGATGGGGGATTCTTCTCCAAAGTAGCCCCTTTCTTAACATGGCTGGCCTAAAATGAATGCATTGTTAAACACTAACATATGATAGCATTTGGGAGACTCCAAGCCATTTGGAGCAACCTCGCTTTCGGTTTGGGGTAAAATAGATTTTTCAGGGAAACCGAAATGATTGTGTGGTCTTTTTAATGACTCAATTGTGAGGTGGAAAGATCTTCAGTGTTACATCCAAATACACAAGACACTCCTTCCAACTACCAAGTGAGCTGTTGTGTACAAATAGAATCTAGTGATGAGGGGAGAAAAAATGTCCAAATGATCACGTCTCAAGCGTTTACTCACAATGTCAAAGGACAAGTGTGCATTTGAGGTCAAAGCAAGGCCTTGCCACTGAAACATTCATGGAAGGGCTAAGGAAATAAAGTCCGTAAATCAAACACGAAAAACAAACTTAAATTGGAAACACACACTCAGGACACTGAAAAGTCTAGACAAAAGGATGTGTGTGTAGGCAATTACGAGTGCAGGCTGAATCACATTTTCACTGCCTACAGTAGGTTTTACATAAGCCTTTATTGCATAAAATAACTGAATTACGCCAACTTCTGGTCTACTTTTGTGTCCTAAGCTGTGGGCAAAATTCGAGCTAAATATCTGTGAAACCATCATGGCCAACAGCTGTAAAAATGTCCTCATTAAAAACAGCCATCAAATTCATTTGAATCCACGCTTGGGTGCAGAGGGGCTTCTGGGTAGAGGACTAATGACTTGGAATTTGGGTGTCTGTCAAAAATAGACATGTTCTGTCCATCGTCATAACACCCCCAAAAATAAACACGGAAATCCCTAAAACTGCCCCTGATTTGTGTCCCTGCCTCAGAGACCTCAACAAACAGCGAGCTTAGGACACTGAAAAAAGGTGAAAAGTAGGAAAATCACCGTTCGACTTCCTCTTTCAGTGTTACCACTAACCTTTGTGGTCCTTAACAAGTAAATGGATCCAATTGCAGTAAGTCTGCCAAAAAGAACCAGGACTCCTAATCAATTCCAGACAATCTGCAATTGGAGATTTCGACAGGGCCTGATCATGTTCCACAGTTCAACCTTGACTACAGACCTCCACGGCTCTGTATAACAGTCAATGCAATCATTTTCGTGTCAACAGAAGTAATTCATTCCCTCTTTCCACTGAGCATCATGTGTTCATAGACCTTCCTTCAAATCTTTAGCATTCGCTATACGTCTAATGGTCAGTGTACTGCTGTACAGTGTGAAATCTGTACAGGTAATCAGTCAGAAACAGGATAAACTATAAAAATAATGTATGCACGGCCTAACACCAGAGCTTAGATATGCTTACAAAGACGAGGATTACTGGCTAAGAAGAGTGAAATGCTCTGTCTTTATCTTGGTCACTCTCTAAAATTGATGTAAACAGGCAGCCAAATCCTATAATCTCTCTTAATTGCAGTCAATTACTTTCATCTTTTTTTCCTCTCTTCTAATGCTCACTATAATTAGCATTTACTAAATTTCTTGGTTTTGGGGAGGCGTCCAAGGTCAATTTTATTTTAATGTAACTAAACTGAATTTAAAACTTGCAGTCAATTGAAATGTACAGAACCCCTGACCTCCATTTACCCAGTGAAAAAGAGCTGAAATGTTTCTGTGCATTGGAGCAGTAGGGAATGCCAAAAGCCGCCTAAACCCTGACCTCTTCCTGGAAGAAAACTGTCTGTGAATTGGCCTCAAACAGGTGGTCTTAAAAGCCTAGCAAGCACAGAAACCTGTGGAGACCTGGAAGCAGTTAAACCGCATAATACTTAATCCCCGAGATGTGTGGGGTCAGCATGGCTGTGTGTGTGGACGGGCCAATAAACACTTATCTGTGAGGGAAATTCCACTAATCACAAAGCCGACGTTCTTACTTCCTGCTTGCAGACTGCTTAGTGCTTACAAAGTCTAGTGACAGCAAATAGTACTTCTCGTTAGTCTTTTGGGATGTCTGTCTGAATCCTCCTTTCATATATTTCATACAGCAGTATAAATGAGAAGTCCACAACTTGCAAACTGTTTCATTCTGTTTATATTGTATAGTGTCGAACCTGATGCTGATGCACTGGTGGATTCTGCAGAAGGTCTCGAAGATGAAGAGCCGGGCGTTCTCAATAAAGTCCTCCAGGCAAGCAACCAGGAAGAAGTCATTCACAAGAACCTAAGAGACAGAAAGCATGTTGTGTAAGAGCACTGTACAGCAAATATTATGCAAACACTTATTTCTGTAAGAGTATGAGGCTAGCCAAAAGGTTCTATTACAACAGCGCAAGGTTTGAGGTAAGTTGAACTGTTAGAAATTCACAGAAGTCATAGCTTGGACCAGACTGACGAGCAACAGACTTGTGAGTGCAGTAAGTGCAAGTTTCAATGTGTCTGCCTCTCGAAATTCATGGCTCATTTAAATAAGGGGAAAAAAATAATCTATTCACTGGAACTAAATTCCAATCCATTTTTGCTAGATTGAGAGTAAACACAGTAGGAAGGATCAACTAGCTGCATTTTTGTTACCAAGAGATTTATTTTGGCAATAGTCTTAAATACAAAACTCCCTTTGTAAGTCAGCAATCCCAAGTTTTGCAAGACACTTTAAATCAACCACAAATCTTCAAATTCTACAACCACCACATGGGACAATACAGTCAGGACAGAGCCAACTACAGAGATGACTGCACTGTCAGCAACTTCTGCTCTAGTGGTTCATTGTCAGCTCCCCATTGCAGGATCACCAAACTTCACAGCTACGGTCATCCAACAACTGCAGCACCACTTGTCCAAATAAACTCACGGATGAGAGAAAGTCTTTTCAGTCGTCCATATACATTATCACCTGTGTCTAGTCTAGACTCTTTGACACTGCTGCTTATGTCTAATTCATCTACTGTAAATGTTCATGACCCTGCTATGGCCCCCGAGGTACCACTGTGTGAAATTCTCACATTTCTCAGTGCTTGCTGCATTTCATCTCTCCACTGAGAGCTATTTCACATCACAGACCCCTATCTTTAAAAGTTCTTTAAGAATCACCAGCTCTTTGTTTGCTTAAGCTTAGAAAGCTGCTATCTGCCCCTAGTTCTGGTTGAATAAATCCCAACTACATGGCGCTATCAGGCAACACACATTTCAGCTATGACAATGCTTATCTAAGGTTGATAAACTTTGAACAGTTAATTGCCCTAATTATTGTCATCTGGGATTCAAACCACAAAGCTTAAACAAAATCTGAAAGGGGCTTGAAGAGCCCTTTTATGCACAATCTGAGGGCCTGACTATAGGTAGGCCTATACTTTTCATTCTTTGACATGCAAGCATCTAACATCTGACAGTGATTTCAGATTCGGGTGGAGTGGGAAAGAAACAAAAAAGAACTTGTACCGCCTGAGCAGAACAATTTGAACCAAACTAAACTCCCCATTTGAAAGCACTTGGCTTAAACTATTGTACCGGGTACAGTGAACTGAAGACAGGAGAGTTGAAAACAATACCCATATCTTGCTATTACAGCAATCAGTAAATAGATGGGTGCCACTCTTCTCAATCGCGCAAAATTGATGCATTACAAATGCTCATCAAGACGAGAGCCCATCCCAATGGGGTATCCGTTTACCTCAATCACTCCACGGTCTGTGAAACATCCCTTTACCTCTGAAATAATCTGCTTTTTAAAGGCCTGCGTGTGAATTTCTGTGGGGGGAAAAAACTGCACTACTCACTTCAAACAAGACCATTTTGGGAAAATGTTTGCAGACCATCACAGGTAATGCATTAAAGGTGCTGTTAAACATTTTTGGAACCACCCACCTCGGTAGACCTGCTTGTGAACTGGACAAGGTCAATAGAGGGCTTTTGTGCCTACTGGACATGCTCTGATAAGACTGACAGGTAGGTTAGAGCTAAAAGCACCTGGAATAACTTGGGCTATGACCCGAGAGGTAGTTGGGATTGAGCATCTGTTTCAACCACAGTGTAGTTTCAGTAAATAGATCCCTATGAGGTGAGGTCAAGACCAACCCAGAAAGTGCATGCAAGTGTTTAACAAGGTCGGTGATTGAGGGCGTGTGTCATGTCTCAGCTGAAACAGGATACAGCTCTAATATTGTTGATAGTACATGTCATCATTCAGAGATGGCCTCTGGAGGCCTTTGCACAGGAAGAATCTAATTTTCTTTTGGAACGTGCTTGGAATTTGTTCTGACCATGTACAGATTTTTTGAGGCTATAACCAAGTAAAAACAAATCTAGTCAATGAGTTTGGTTAGAGCTACTCATTTGTTAAATATTGATTTGGGATACTGATGACTCTTTGTATTAGCTTAAAAAGAATAGGTTAAAATGAAATGGAACCTTCAGTAAACCGCTGACATGAGTTATAAACATTTACTCTTTGGAAAGAGCCATTTGATCAGGACACATGTTTTTCATTTTGAAGGTTTATCGTCAAGAGGCAAGAGATGAAAAAGGGGCCAAATAACCCAAAGTTTCGCTTTTTATTTCTCGGCAGCTCTAAATTATCAAGTCATTTGGGAAAACTTAAATTACAGTGTGTATGCAGGGAATGAACTAGGAGATCAAGTTACACAAATTACACATGAAGCCTAACACTCGGGTAGGACACCTGCTCTGTCTTTAAATTTGATTTATGTCCAATGAACGAGTCCAGAATCTAGTTAGAGTATCTCCTGGGAACAGTAAACAGCAGCGGCAGCATTTAAGATCGGAAGACGTATTTAAACAAAAATTAACAAAATAACTCCATTATGTACCACGGCGCTCAAAATGAAATGGATTTGGCCTCAAAACTAAAATGATATTCAGCGATGAGACTGATTTACATCCTGTCAGATGGTTTCATGAGAGCCACGTGTTCTTGCTCGACATATTCCTATAATACTTCTAAATATAACCTGTAGATCTGGTGGTAGTTGTTGTTTTTTTCTTGCTTATTCCATTTGCCTCACATATGCAGACACAGTCCTGCCAGTAGTGTCAGATAATTCCACTGATCTGCAGATGGTGGTAAAGTGCAAAGAAACAAAGACACGAAAGCTAATTAAAACCAAGTCTCCATCCAGACGAGTGTTTTAACACAGTTTCAAACATACTGCAAAAGCATATGACATGACCATTTACATACACTGAACATGCATGTGACGATATAAAGATGAAAAAGAGGGCTGCTTGCTGCTTAGTTGTAATGAATACGACGAAGGAAGAAAAGCAACGGCCAAAACTAATTGTCTTTGGCTGGTGTCTTTGTTTTCATCCGGAAAAGGGGTCACATGATACAGGCATGACAAATCAGAGGTCACGGACTGACCAAGCAGCAACCTTCGTGTCTGAAAAATAAAGCCCGGGTAGAACTTTGAAAACCTGCAGGTCATCGAATAGCCACTTGAGGCTGCCTCCAAAGCTGAGTGAATCCCCATAGACCCCCATGTTAAAAAGCCTTATGGTAGATATAAACATGCTTACAGGCTCGTAAAAAACATTTTTGGTCTCTTTAGCTAATTTACCTGGTTGTGACAGGACTGTTTATCCATCTTTATAAGCAGTCTATGGTAGTTACTGACAGCACCCAATCAGAAAGCAAATGGACAGGCCGTCCAGACAAAAGCACAAACTAGACAGGGTCAGCGTCGTTTGCAAAACTCGTGTGAACAACTAAATGTAGCAGAAATGATGTGTTTTAAAACATATTTGTGTGGTTTTCCTCCATTCTTGTCATCTGCATGTTACTTTTTTCAAATCCCCTTAACTACGAGAAACACCACCAACCTCTGGGCTAGCAGCCTACCACAGAGAAAAGTTGGAAAACTAACCCTGGAAATTGGTATCCAATTTATTTCTCATAGATGGTCAAGTTCTTGTTTCTTCTTATTTTTTTTAGTGATGTTCAAACAAGGTTTTGTTTCTGGTACAGTCAAGTCTAGCATAGCTTATACCACCTGACAACACAATGCAGCCTAGTTTATTCACTCTTTTTTTTTGCAACATTACAAAAGTTTACTTTAATTTCACTGGACAGTTATATTAAAATGTGTTTATAGTGAGAGGAGTTTTAAATATTTGGTCCAAAATCAGATAAACTGGGTGAACAAAATATCCACAAAGGTTTGACGTGGACAGGACTGTGAAAGTAGAACAAATAAAACCAGCTGCACCAAACAGTGTCACATCTCTACAGTTACGGTCAGTTTTCATTCTTGACCAAATGCCATGTGTTTCAACCAGAAATGATTACAAAGCAGCCAGTGTAACACTCTCTGACTGAAGCTGTTGGAGAACATGAAGTATATTGGCATTGTTTTAAAGACTTTTACACAAAATGAAATTCTGACAAATTCACAGGAATCTTTACACAGAAATAAACAAAGTGAAGAAATAAAATTGCAAAATGTTTACAATGTTATTTCCACTGTGACGGTTAGTTAGATAGCTCATTTGAGGCCAGTTTAACTTATCAAATCATAACACACTATTTATAGTGTGCTCAGCTTTGTCGTCAACATACAAAGAGGACTTTTACTGCAAACTACTCATTCTATTTTCACATTAAGAACTACAGTTACATTTAACCATTATACACCAAAATAGAGGTGCTATGACAGATCTCCCTCTTTAAACGATGGTCTGCACGCCTCTGCGGAGACTTTTGCTTATAAAGCTTTTACTGTTAACTACTAGCCTGATGGGTCAATTACAGACCATAGTAAAATCTGACTGAAGCTTGAGTCATACGGTGTCCTAGGAGACCACTATATCTGACAGTGGGACACAAGGCACAGACTATCACTGTTCTGTCTGCACTGGACCCACGCAGAACTCCAACGAATAGAATCGCTGTGTGAACAGGCAGAAGGTCAGAGAGAGATCACATGATTACCAACTGTGTTTACTACGATGCTCTGTGTGAAAGTTCAGGAGTCTGACCCACAAATCTGAGGTCCT
Source organism: Chromis chromis (assembly GCA_900302755.1). NCBI lineage: Eukaryota > Metazoa > Chordata > Actinopteri > Pomacentridae > Chromis > Chromis chromis. The sequence goes on from OMNN01030883.1 coordinate 9,190, forward strand.
CAGAAAACCTCTGTAGTGTCACAGAGATGCACTTTAAACCAAGACCAACAGCTTCTCATGTGGCTGGAGCAAACGGATAAAATGAATGCTGATGAGATTACTGGAGTGATTACTCACCGACTCACACTCCCTGAGTTTCTTCTGAGCACTGTCAAAATCAAAGTTCACGTACAGGCACTCCACAAACTCTGTGATTGGGTCCTTGTAGGTGTAGGATTCCTGAAGAAATAAAATGACCCATTAATTCCAAATACATCCATATGTATATGACAACATGTTCTGAAATCTGAACAGTGCTAAATCAAGCTAAGAGAATGACTTCTAACCTGACCTGAGGCCACAGAGCAGAGAGTTCTGAGCACATCTTTTAGTGATTACCAACACAACAAAACAGTGCTTAGATCTCTGAAGTAGCTACTGTCACTGTTGGAGAGGGCATAGGTACACTACAGTCGGTCAGTTCACTGCCATTTATCAGAAGTAATAAGTTTAAGGCTTCTCCAGCGGGGCTAAAACTTTAATATACATTCCATATTCTTAAAAGAATGTGTTACCAATGCTATTGGGTTACTTGTCCATTACTCATCCTTTAAAGCCTGTAATAATAAGCAATGACCCAATAAGCATGTGCATTTTGTAAACACCACTGGTTGAAAAGGAAAACTCTTACCTGCTGTATGACCTTTACCAAATCCTTCAGAACCTGCCGACGCTTACGGACATCCTTGTTTGTAATGACCGCTGTGGTTAGGTAACGCAAGATGTGGGGGCACATAGTCTGGATGGCATTGAGGTATCTGGAATAAGGGAGGATAAAAGTAATCACTTATCAGACCAATGTAAGCAAAGACATGATCTTTACAAGGACACATAATATAACATTTTGGCTGCTTATCAGGCTCCTGGCATTTTGAACAGAGAAAAAGCCTTTGCAGCTAAACAGATAAATGTCCTAACAGGACCTTCTTTGCTGCACATGAGCTTTAAGCCGTCTCTTTCATTAGTGTCCTATGAGAGGGGGGAGGAAAAGGAAACCCTGGCAAGAAGATATAGATCAGTGAGCAGGGACCTGCCCAGTAGCTGAAACTCAATCCATGAGGGACTGATGCTTCAACCACAGGTCAACTTGCTAAGGGCTGAACACTAGAGACACAATGTGGTTACAGGCTGATTCTAATCCCACACCAACTCCGGAGACAGTCTTCTGTAAAAATGTGTAACGTGTAAGGTCAGCACATAAACACCGCTTTGTTTGTCAAGATGGCAATTAATTGGAATAACCTGTGTGCCCAAAACCCCTTACTGGTTTCTAAATATCCATCTTTGAACTTCCCCGTCCACTCAGAGCCTCACTGACCAAATTAAATGTGAAAAGAGGAAGTGGAGTGGGCCCCTTCAGGTCTCCCATAGCTATGGCCAGAGGAACACATGGTGTTCAGAGAAACAGTGCTGACAACAGTTTAATTAGCTGAATCGATTAAAGGGACAGGAGACCTGTGGCAGTTGTGATGTTGAGTCTAAAAACGGCAGTGGGCTACTTGGCAAAGCCATCGTAGGCCTGGTTTTAGGAAAGCTCCCTCCCTCCCTTTGTAGTTGCTTGACTCCCATGGAAGACCGCAGGGCTCCATGCTGTGTTCCTGATTAACTTACACCTACTCACTCTCCTGGGGGCTCCAATAACAAGCAATCTTGCATGAGTCACTGTACCATATCTTTCTTGGGGCATTCACCCTACCCCACTTAAGGGACTTCATCTTTTTCTTTTTTTTGAGAGTTTTGAGTCAACAAACACCACTGTACTGGTTTGCTGAAGATGCTACTGAGGCATGCAGCCAAGAAATAAAGTATGAGTTCAGATTTCCTCTTTTCAAAGGGGGCTGTGGGAGAACACAGAGGAGAGACAAGGAAACAAGGTTCCATTTCACAGCTTGTCGGGAGAAGAAAACCATGTTGAACAACTCAATGAGAGATTTTGATAATTAATTTGTTTGGCATGTACTACTGCAGCAGTATTTGCCCATTTTGCACCTGTCATACTTCGTTACTGAGCATTATTTCTCCTTAAGTCTGTGCAGTGTGTCAATAGTCCACAAACAAGGCTTTGGACCAACATCTGCTGACTGCAGGGGTAAAGAAGGTCAAATGTGGAGCTGAAGGCCAGCCACTGGTCACCGACTTCAGCCAAAGGAAGTACTGGTCAAGAGATGGGAAACGAGAGCCAAACCAAGCCTCAGTGGGGAAAACATGAGGTTTCTACACTGTGAAACTGCAAAGCACACAAAACTACCTCAGTTTGTCCAAACAGATGGTTGGGTGAGCTTTTCATGAGTAATTATTGGGCAGGCCTCCTTAATCATCCACAATAAAATTAAAAACTGAGTAAAATTCAGGGAACCAGACATTTGAGTGTGCTGTGTTGTGGTTGCCTGTCATACTGTCTGTGGAGCCCAATCATCTGTAGAATTATACAAGCCTGCAATCAGAACAGGGGGAGGGAGCTAAGACATCAAAATAGGTGGTGTGCAAATTTTAACACAGTGTATAAAGTTTCCGATCTGCGATACACATGGCCTGATTCTCGACTTGGAGAGTAAACAGACCACACAAAAACACACACTTCTGTAACCACTTTGCAAATACCAGAAGGGTTCGTGAAGAAGCCCACCACCCAAAAATCTGTTATAAAGCTAAATGTTTGCTGTAAGTCAAGTTTATGCCATAAAATGACTCAAATATTATTTTAATCCAGCTGTTTTAGAAATCTAAACCACACATATATATATATGTATATCAGATAACACATCAGAAACATAGGAACAAAACACAGCACCACAGTTCTACTAGATTAGATCTCTGTTGTTTTAGATGTGTTATAATAAATAAAGATGCTTTGACCAAAAAACCACAACATGCTACTTTCAGTTTACCCTTAAATGGCCAGCAGGATGAAGGTACAACCAAGCTACAGAACTGTGCCTTTCCTGTTGCTATTGTTTAGTGGGAATGTATCTTATCTTTACAACTAGAGGTGGGTGATCTGACATTCTTGTATCATGTCATTAAAAACAACAGTGCTGTACAAACTTTCCTTCTCCACATGTACTCAGCAAAAGTGTTATTAGTTGTGACACAATTAGGACGACACTCACTTCATGCCCTACGCATTGGAGGTGCAACTTAACAGTATTTTGTAAACCGAAACTAAGAATACAAGATGAAAAGTACCAGTGACCAGACCAACATCCTGAGAGAAGCATCAAAGTCGTAAGATCTCAATCGCCATAACTTGCAGAGTAGTTGAGTTCACCTAAATCAACAGGTAGAATTGCAATTCAAATCGTAGCCTGTGGTTCTAACCAAAAAGAATGTTGTATGATCTCCTGGACCCATCATCCACTCTATATTCAACTACTTCCTGCTATTCTCTCAAAAGTTTTCCAATTTTTGGGAATAAAAGAGTGAGTGAAATTAAGAAACTGAAGTAACATAAATGGTAACTTACTGTGGCTGATACAGAAAGAGCTCAATGATATTGTCTCTGCCCTTCGGGTGGTTGAAGAACACAAAAAGAGACCAGTGAATGAGCCATGTCCTTTGCTGGAGAGACTGGAGAGGAGAGCTGACAGACTGCACAGGACCAAGACAGAAATCCAGTTGAGCAGGAGGAAAAAGGTGTAAAAAAAAAAAAAAAAAGACAAAAAAGACAAACAAAACAAACATTTAATGATATCATAAATAAAATACAAAGGCTGTGGAATTCTTCAGTAAGGCACAAGAAAAAATAAATCATGTGTGTTTCCCTTTTGACTTGCAATCAATCAAATAGCAAAAACGACTTCATACTCAATTCTAACTTCTTAAGTAGTCAGATGAGTGCGTGTGGTAAGAAATAAAATGCCACAGCAGAGCTGTACTGCAAGTGAAATGTCAATATGGGAGTCTATGTAAGAGAATCTAAATGCGGTATCAAATTCTGAGAAGTGGGGCATTTACGTTGTTATCGATAGTCTCTCTCAGGCGGGTGAGGTCCTCCATGGCTGCCTCCCAGTTCTGCATCAGGATCTCAGAGGCCAGCTTCCCCCACAGTGAGTTCAGGGCATTCCTGTCTGTAGACGGGACCTTGGGAACAGATGACATGGTACACTTGTTAAAATCCGATGAATCACTCCCACGCACAAAACAAGTGTTTTTCCACATTATTTGACAGACTAAATAATAAGAGTGTTCTTCTACTGGTTGGCAGACTGTTTAACATGTGCATCCATACACAGTGTGCCAGGGCTTGTCACTATTTGCTGCATGGTGCAGTGACTTCTCTCATTTATAACGGATAAATAGATTAAATTATGTCATGCTAAGGGAACGGAGCTTGACAGACGAGAGAAATGAATTATGAAAGACTTCTTAGGTTTTTAGGAAGCCAAATTCGCTGCACTTTTAGGTAAATTATCACAGCAAGTAAAAACATGTTTGGAGCTTCTGTCACTTTTGTTTTCTGGGCAATTTACTGGAACCAAAACATTCTGGTTCCAGTGGAGTTTGACTGGAAAATGCTGCAGATCCTCAAGTCTAATGGTATTACAGCAAGGATAAACTAATATTCAATATCAGCATTGTAGATCAAGAAAAGAAATCTGAGATTCAGTAACATGGGTCCATAAAGTTACACAAGAGACAAAACAATGGTCCAAAATGATGAAGCAGAGGCCCATACAATCTAACTTATAATGTCTAGCATGTGTAGATGAGATGTTGTACAGACATACTCATCTTGGTCATTAGTATTAAAAAGATTGTATTTCATCACCAAAAACATCTACAGTTATTATTAGGCTCCCACTTACATTTCACACATAAACAAGCAAACAATGTGACACAAACTGCAATTATAGGGGAAAAGCAGCTGTAGCTGAGGGTGGGGCAGAAACACCTTGCATCTCATGAAGTCTTGGCGGGAGACACTACCTTGACCTGTAACAGATTACCCAGGGTCTACTTGTTACTGAGTATAATAATAAAGTTGTCTTAGAAAATCTAACTGAAGAGTAGTAAAAGGCACAGGGTTGTCAATGATACAAAACACAAGCTTCTCAAAACTATCAGATTTAGTTGCTTTTCTTCAGTTCATATAATTGTAAACTGACCATCTTTAGACATCTTTAACTAAATGGTGTGCAAATGATTGACATTTGACTTTAGATATTTCGTTTAGCCGAATTAGCCAAATGATTTCATGCATTCAATTTATTTATTGATGACTGAAATTTTAGTCCTAGGGATGAGACGAAACACCCTAAGCTAGTTGTCAAGTACCTAAAACATGACATGAACTAACCTCTCGAATGACTGTGCCCAATACATAGATTACAACTGAGTACCCAAGTGAAATTTGCTTGGTTAACTTAACAAGCATACCTCACATCAGACATGAGAATGATAATTGTAATCCTCTACATCCACCAACTTCTGGAACTCAGCGCAAGTCTGTCGTTATCACAAGGTGATTAGGCTGAAATATGAACTGACGCTAACAAGTCACATCTTTGTGACGATAATTACTCTCAAATATGTTGCAGGCTACTGTTTCTGATTTCCAGAACAGGCTAAAACAAACAGAAGAATCAGGTAATGAAACACAGGTTGAGAATGCCTCTGAACTTCAGCAAGCGCAATCACTCTGTAGTGGACATTTGGACAACACCCTAGGGCTCATGGGAAACTCTGCGCCACAGTAGTTCTTGATAACACCCAACACCAGACGCAGTGACATGAGTCAAGCAGGAAGTCAGGGTGGGTGTCTGCTAAGCGTCCAGAGAAACCTAGATGCTAACCGCACACCCCCATACACCATCGGACAGCCGCTAAAGGAGACTGTGAGACATGACAGATGTACACGTAGAGGAAACACTAAAAAAAGAGCAGGCTTCCGCTGGAACCCCACAAATTGGTAAGATTATTCCGATATAGAGAGGGTTTTTTTTTTGTTTAGCAAAGATCTGCTACAGTCTGATAACATTTCAACAAACTGCTATAATATGAGACGATGGCAGGTAACGGGAAAACATTTGGAAAATCTCTTGTGGTATTCCCCCAAAGGAGAACAGAGTAAGACGGTGTGTCCATCCATCCAGTCAGAGAAGCAAAGTCTTTGATCACAGAGCAAGACTCGGGTCTATAATGAATGATTTTTTAAGTAAAGAAGTCCTAAGAAAGATCAGTATTGTAACTCTGAGAGAAGAAACTGGCTACACTGCCGGTATAAAGGTCAGCGTTTCATCTGTTGAAGTGTTTTGTTTTGTTTGCTATTTTTTTCTCTCTTGGAAGTCCCTGCCTGCTACGTTTGGCTGACCTCCAGGTCATTATGGCAGCTTTGTACACACACACAGTCTGGCTTTCACTAGTGGCCACGCTAGAAAAGTTTCAATACCTGGGTTTTTCCAGCAGTTACCTTAAGTTTCCATTGGTTTGTGAAATGGGCACATTTTCGCTGACTGACCAGCAACAATAAATTTACTGTGCTGGGGATCCGTCGGGATACTCAATCTTTATTCTTAACATTCAATCCCTGCATTAAGTGATGATATGAATAAGTTGCTCTTTTCGGGCTAGGCCACACTGTAACAAGACCTGAGGCATGGATTTTGCAAGGCTGGCTTCCTTCGTTTAATTGACTGGGTTTCCCACGTTAAATGACTTTATGGAGCCTCACCTCTCCCATACGGGGGAGGGAGAAACAGACAAGGGGCCTGTGAGGATGGGAGGTCCACAAAAACACTGAAAAGGGAGGAGGGGGAGAGCAGTATACAGACTCCCACTAATGAAATCCATTTCTACCTTTCCCTCTTCTAAAAAGCCTCTTGCATTGTCAAGAGTAAGCAACAGATATCTAGTTACAGAGGCTGATCTGGCTGGAACTGAAAATGAGGGCTCGAACAATTTGAGGGGTAAAAAGAAGAAAAAAAACTCAGTGCTGGACTTCGAACAACATACCTCAATTAGAGCAATTTTGGTTTATTTAGACTGAGTTGCAAAGCTGTAAACAACTGTTGTTGGAACACTGGGACATATCCTTTGCAAGCTTTTGAAGACTTTTCTTTAATGCTTTTTTTAAGAAGGAGAGGACGCAGAAAGCTCGGACGAATTACTTGTCATCTTGTCTCGGATGTGACTCTTCCTTCTCCTGATTTGAGCAGATCACTAAAATACCCATCAAATGAAGTACCCAACTGCTTTGCGTTAAGAGGGCTGTTTGTAGGGAAGAGGGTTCATCATTGCTCAGAGTCACTGCCAAGTTTTTCAAGAGGGGACACTCCGGCATGACGAATGTGCATGACTACCCAGAGTCAGTGACATCCGAAAGACAAGCGGCAAGGCAGTGCAGTATCAAATGCCAATTAGAATAGGAACAAAGATGGTCTTAATGTTTTTCACTCTAATGAATAGACAAAATGTTGATGTTATTCTTGCCCATTCTTCCAGGGCTGGCTTTGGCATGAGCCCTTGCTTTACCACAAAGTTAAATGCTGAACCAAAGACAAACAAAAGCTAGAGGACAAGTGAGTGACACTTGGAAACCACCGACTATGCAGGCTGGTTCCACTGGTCATTACAGGCCATTCAGTTGAGTTGAACTTACTAACACTTGATCTAAGATAACAATAAAGGAGTCACAATAGAGCTACATTTTGGCTGGAAATTTGGAGTTATTCCAAATGGAGCAGTTATCTAAGTCAGCAGGGGATTTGCTACAAGCTTGCCCTTCATGTGATCTCAGAGGAGGCGACAAGTAACGTCACCACAAATCACACTGGAGTCCCATCGTTACTGTGCAGGTCACACCATTCAGCAGTGTCATATTACAGGCCTATGACTTTTAGTTTGTGTCCACAAAGGGGTGGGCGAATCAGATTATATATCAATCTTTTGGGTTAGAATCATGATACACAATCTGAATCACATTATTCCCACAGATTTAGTTGAACTCACGGAATCGCACATGTGATTAATCAATGTCTATATAACTCGCCCATTTACATTACATAATTAAGTGCGTGGCCACTTTGAGTGACCAGTTGGTACTATTACAGAACAGTCAATGGCCCAAAGATGTTTGGTTATCCTGTCTGAGCTCCACCTTTTTGTATATTATTGGAATAGCCTGGAGTTAAAAGGAATAACACACTGCCAAGATGGTGATGGGTGGTGCCACCATACTGAGCTTCAAACCTGCTATTCAGGAAATTTATGATTGATTAAGGGTTCGTCCATCTCTATATACAGTCTATGATTTTAAGGTGTGCTTGCTCTGCTCTGCAGCTTTAGCCTGCACATGACCAAGTTCTCCACTTGCTGCAAGTTCTGGTTAAAGTGGCCCTTCAACTCGTAGCTAGTCTCACTTTACCAGTCCAATCTGTAGAACACAATGGTCTGGTTACACCACAATATAATTCTGCCAGGAAGCCTGGGTGAATGCAGTGTGAGAGTGAGTCGTTGGTGGTGGTCTGAGGGGCCGATGGTGCAGATTGGCAGACTTGCTTCCGTCAGTCTACCCGAGGGCAGCTGTGGCTACATACGTAGCTTACCACCGTTGAGTATGGAGTCAATGTAAAGCGTCTTTGAGTGTCTAGAAAAGCGCTATATAAAACCAATGCATTATTATTATTATTATTATTACAGGGGAAAAACGCTCTGACTTGAAGGGCTCTGATTTGTATTTCTTCTTTAATAAGCACTGTTATTAAAATGGATAATCCACTGCAATAAAATAGTAGGGCTGCCTTCCTGCATGATCCAAATCCTCAACAAACCTTGAAATTTTCAGTGTGGTGGGTTGCTGTAGGTTGTTGTTGTTGTTTCCCATTGTAAACAAAACGGTAACACACAGATAACAGAAGAAGGACAAAGCAGACTAAAATGAGTGGTGGCTTATAATGGCATCCTACATCCGGTGAGTCAGACTAACTCGTAGCGGATCTTGCCGGCTGCAGTCCAAGGAGATGGATTTGGAGTCCATCCACGGGACAAGCATCACAATGGAGAGGCAGCTCAGTGAGGTGGTAATTAAACATGAGACAAGGTGGGACCTTCAAAATAAAATACTTATATAGCACTCTGAATGTGTATAAGTCCTCTGAAAAGCAGCTCATATGGCTTGTTGGTGAGTTCGGCCACCTTTACGTCCATGTGCTTCTCTCCCCATTTCCTGGACATACTGGTAGTTACTAAAAATTATAAAATTAATAGGTTCAACCCTCAGTACTGGTGTTGTTCCTGCTGTCATGTTTCCCCTAATTCACTCACACTGAGATCCACAGTTACTGACTCAACTCTCCTCACATTATATAATGTGACAAAACTGTACTTTAACTCAAACTTAGTTGTTGACCTGGGCTGCTGAAAGGTTTAGGCCTCTTGAGAGGCAGCAGTTGTTGTAGCTACTTGCACCTAGCTCATTCTCTAACTCGTTCATCTTTCACTCATTTCTGAGGGCAAAGAGAGAGAAGCCACAAATGCAAGAAACCAGGCAACAAGCCCTTTTGTTTATAGAGGAAATAGGGAGTGTGCATGTGTACTAAAGACTGCCAGTGCTCTCTGTGAACTGCAATTTTCTTCCTCTGCCAGACAGACTGCGGTATTATCTGATTTTAAAACATTTACATGAAACTCGCTTAATCAAACTCTTTATATTGTATAAATGTGTCCTTGTCCTTTTCAAGTTAAGGACAGACAGTCTGATGAAGGCTATTAATAATGTGCATTTACTTTGGAACCCCCTCATCTAAAGCATACACTCTTTCAGAAACACCTTGCCCACATGGCTAAATAAGTAACCCTCTGGATGCTAACTAAGAGATGCCTTGCATAACTAAACACATAAGCTCAGAAGTCGTGACTAGGGACTCTCTGGCCACAGCACTCAAATCAATAAGCTGTCTACTGAGGCCCGCCCCGTGAGAAGACTACAGACAGATTATGCAGTCCGCTACTGATCACTTGGCCCAGTAAAAGATCCTATTCAAGTCCGAGAGCAGCAGTCTCCTCCTAATACAGAAGACGTGCAAGGAATTGAATAGGCAATGACGTAAGCTTTTCACATTCAATTACTTCTAAGTGTTCTTTTCCTCTCCAATGCAAGCATTGGCCTTTTGAGGAATTAAAGCAATCTGGCAAACATAATGTAATGTTCAATTTTAATATGTCTGAGAAATGCCTTAAGCTAGTATATAAATGAGGATAGTAAAATACTACTGACACTCTGTTAAGTGAGGTGAGGGGTACAGTTAGCAGAAGATATCTGTGTTGGTATTAACTGGATTGTGACTGTGTTAAATGTGCAAAATAAAAGTTGAAAGCTTACCAAGACACGGAAGAAGTAGAGGTATTCTGCAGCACCGGAGTAGTTTCCACACTCATACTGGAACTTGGCATATCTGTACAGCGTGTCTAAGTACTCCTGACGAAACTTCAAGAGAAATACAGTACGAGAGTATCAATATCACAAACAGAGAAAATGGGAATCATTGTCAGACCAAGTCAAACAATACTTGAGCATAGTTTCAAATCAAACATGGTACTTGTGCAGTAATTTTAAGCAGCTGTGGTGCTTCAAGAAATTCCAGTTCTGTGTCCTATCTATTGGTGTTTCAGGGTGGAAGTGTTGTATTTGTAATCATTAGGAAGAAATGACTTCTGTACGACACCAAATATATTTGACATTGCAAATCTAATTTTAATTTAATATTTAATTGTAGCAGGAACATAATTTCCCTACTGTGGTGGCTAACCACTGCTAAACGAATGTAGAACAAACACAGCTATATCATATCGGTGGTATTTTACCATGAATGGAAAGGGAATATTTAACTTTTGTAACAAACCTTCCCAGATGTGGTCATCTGAACTAATTTAGAAATGCATATGTATATATAGGGCTATCATTTCAAGCCTACTTGTCCTCCTATATTTAGCTGTCCTTCCTGACGTCCAGTATCTCAGAGCAGTGCGCACTGACGTCAAGCTATTCACAAAGATTCAGTACAACCGTGACAGCCAGTGGGCGCGTTGGGCCGCCTAAGCCTTTCCCACACCAGGCTGAGGGGCCCTCAGCCTGGGCTGTGTGGAGGTACACTGAGGACAGCATGCAGGTCAGCGGGATACCGGAGTGGGAGGGGACCGATGGAGGGGAGGGTAAGAAGCCAAACATCACGGTAAATATAGAACCTCCGGCATTCTTGCGGCTCAATCCACGAGTCCCGAGCTACTCCGTTTATTCTTAACAATTCACCACAGAATGTAAATGTCCACAGAATTTGTGCAAGCCATACAAACCCCGAAAATGAGTTAAGGGTTTTGGGAAGTAATTCTGTATTTCCCTGCTCGGCCCGTCCCTCCCACTTTGCCCCTAAAACAACCATGGGTTCACACAAGAGCCATGGGAAATGCAGTAAAGAAGTGAGATGTCAGCAAATCAGGCCAACTTACGTTGTGCTTTTCTGCCAAATAGTCAAAGAGCATTCGTCCATCCCTGAAAAAAAAAGCAAGAAAGTTCCTGTAGTTAGAGGCCATTTAACTTGAGTTGCCGTTTGGCTGACATGCTGGTGTTTAGAGCCGATTCAGGTATATTTTTCCACTTCTGGTCTAAATCAAGAGTCATACATAAATGAAGACCATTTCACTTTTAAAACAGTGTGATGGGCTGTTTATTACATTTGGTTTGGCCACTATAAATCAATGCTAGCCATGTCTAACAAATTACGTCTGGTGAATAAAGTGAATACTGATTTCTCAGCACAGCCTCTGTGTCTCTATGGGTTTGTCAAAATAAAGGAATGCCCTGGCTCTTCAACACAGTTGTATCCCGAATGCTTTTTACAACTTTGCCTGTGACATAAAATCTATTTATGTGGACACCACACTGAAACTATGTGTGTTTCTAGGGTAAGTTCATTTTTATAATGGGAATGAATGAGTGTGCATTTGCGGGCACATATGTGATCTGTGCTAAATGAATTTAATTTAGGTTGAGGCAGGATTCTTCACTGCTTCAAGACAGGTTGTCTCTGCTTGGAGGTTAAAGATGGATGGTTTCTATAAGCTCCTGGGTGACTTCCCTATAGTGTGGAATGTCAGCCTGCTGTGCATTGCTGGAACACTAATCCTGAAAATTGATCACAGCCACAAGCCACTGCACATGAACACCCCCTCACAGGATAATTATCTGTGCAATGTCTTTAAAGAGATACTAAATATCTAATATTTTGCCACACAAATGAGAACATAAATCGTTAGCCTCGTAGCATAGTTGCCTAAGTATTATTTTGGCCAAATTGTGATGTCTTCCTAACTCTGCTGATTGACCGTGCATTATTGCCTATGTCCTCAGCCTATCAAAATGCTTGTTAGATTCCAAAATCACTATCTGCCAAAGTAATCTCTTTGACTTGGGCATGTTTAGCCTTACACAAAGATGGCTTGTCTAAAAATCTTAAAATAGGACTTAGGCAATTATGCTATGAGGCTAACAAAATCATAGGTAACAGGGATCATAATCCAAAGAGTGTGGCTGAAAGTGATAGATTGTTTACAGATATGGTAAAAACATGATTGACTATGATATCTGAGCTTGGTTTGTGGCTGGAGTAGTTTCCCAAATAAAGCCTAGAAGAATAGGAATAGAGACATAATAGCTGACTATCGATAAAAAATTAAGATGAGAAGAAGTTTATTATTATGTAAAATGGTTTATGAATCTGCGTGGTGCGGATACAGTGTGGGACTCTTAACCCCCTATAGACGAGGCGCTAATTTCCAGCACTGCATGATCCTCTAATCCAGACATAATGTTAAAAACAAGCAGCAGTACAAAGCATAATTTAGACTATAATGGTGTCGTAAAACTGTTGCATGTCCTTTGGCTTGAGAGACAATACTTCAGTGACCTCAGATGATTTTCTATTGTTTTACAAATCAAATGGTATGAAGAAAAAAAAGATGTTTAACTTAAGACAGATACATGATTCCTCGTCTAAAACGAACATTTCCATACTGACAGCAAACTAACCATTGTGTAGAAAAGCGCTTTAATCAGGCTTCATATCTCACCTAACAGTTCCTACTAATCTGTGGCTTAAATAAACAAAAGTCTGCAACTCATGCACAAACTGAAAGGAGATAAAAATGGAAAATGGTTTTGATTAAGTGTACGCTCCCTCGCCAAGAAACAAAGGAAAGGATAAATACTGAATATGACCAAACTATTTTAATCACTGTAAACGACAAAACAGTCTTAATAAAGTTAACCACAACATCAAGCGGCTGTCTTTTTATAACCTTTGTGTTTGCTGACTTCACTCAGCAAAAAGCTCTGAAAAGGCTAAATACAGTTTTTATTTAAAGTGCAGTTCCATGGACTGTACAACATCCCTTTGCAATGCTGCTGTGTCGTCTACTGTTTCAAATAACAGGTTTTACTAATACTAAAATTATGACAGTAAGACCAGCTATAAATTTTACAACCTCACTAAGGCACATCATGTCTTGCATGAAATCAGTTTTAGGATAATGATTAAATAAAGAGGAAAGATACCAATTGTGATTCGAAAATTACAGGTTTTACCTGGTAGACTGCATCTGCCTGGTTGTCTCGGGGTCCTCAAACATTTTCACAATGGGTTCGGTCTCAGACTGGAGCTGCTTCAGCTGGGCCACAACCTCTGTCCTCTTCTCCCTCAGAGCTGACACAGGGAGGATAAAGAAAGCCATTAGCTACAGCAACACCATAAACCAGCATGTACGTGGTCTGTACCCCAGTAGTGAAACGCTGTAAAACAAAGTTTACTGCTAAATCAATTCTCAATGTAGTGAGTGTGGTGTAGCGTCGTAGCTCTTTATGATGTCTATCAAGAAATATTAATATATGAATGGTTTTGTGTGTGTTAGCTCTGGAGAAATAAAGATGAGCCATGTATATTCACCAAAAGCCATCACTTACTATGGGGAATCTCCTTCTCAGAGAAGAGGCTTCTGTACACATCCATGGCAAAGTCCACCATGTTTGTGTCACTGAGGAGGTCCAGTTTTCCATGAAGCAGTTCCTGCTCATTGTAGATCTAAAAACAAAGCAAAACACAGAGGGGGGTGGGGGTTGTGTTCATTACTATCTAACCAGGAAGTTCTGACTAAGTTACAAAGACTGGTACATGTTGTTTTCTAAAGTAATAACTGTTACAAGGCACAGCATTTTAGCTGGATAATGAATTTAGCTCATGTTTTCCATAACTTCTGACAACATGTTAAAACCCAACTCCTAAAGGTTACGTGAAATGCCACGGCTTTCCAAAGCCAACAATTATTTGGTATGTGTAACGTTAAACCATAACGTTTAACGTAGGTACCATTGTACCTACTGCCTCTGTATTTATCACAACGTTGAAATTAAACCTTATGATTGTTACTGCTAGCTAATATACGCAGTTTAAAGGTTTCAGACAACTAAAGAAGTACCAGACTACCAGATGTTAGCTTTCCAAATTAACCTCGAGGTTACCCGGCACTAGCGGTATTGCTAGCTACCTGAAGGGACTCTGCTGGCCCCAGCTTTTGTGTTAAGTGTTTGAATGTTTTTATAAGTATTTTCAAGCTATTAAGAGAAACTTCTAAACTGTAGTCTAAATATCTGTTCAAACATTTGGCGTTTTTACTTTGATTAAAGCACTTTTTTTTTTAGCTTGTCGTGGTTAGCATTGCCCGAGAAAGCCCATTTGTGAATGTTTTGTTGCCCTGTACATCCCCACTGGGCGGCAACACCGCTGACATGCAGAATAGTAGTCTGTATGAAAGCACCGCCCAACAACCACGTAAAAACCGCTGCTCCAGGTTTACAAAACGCGCGCTCCTAAACTCATCTCAATATGTAAGGGCGCGAGCATGGTCTAACCAGTGTAAAGTTGAACACAAACAACGGCACAGCTTCCGATACCGTCTTTTCAACTGTAAAATCAACTCAACTGTTAAAACCGGTCCCGAAATAATGCCGAAACCAGTATTTCCGTATGGCTTGGTTATATTAATGCAACCATTGTTCTGTAGTTTCTTTGTTCTGGTCTCCTCAATACTTTCCCATTTTTATCAAAGGTTCACGCGTCTCCCCGCTTTTATTTTGAGTGCAGTTGAACACATTTCCGGTTAAGTGACGCTAGCTTTACATAGCGGCAAAAAAATGTGGCCAACTCCTCAGCGTGGCTGGCTTTAAAAACTCCTAAAAGCCTGTATATTGTTTGTTAAAAATAACGAAAAAATGTGCCGAAGTAGTCGTGTGTTAATAAATTTCATACCTCTTTGACAGACAGGAACTCCAGCAGAGGAAAAACGAGATGACGGTCTAAAAAGTGGGCAATTTTGGTGGTGAGATCGTACTCCGCCATCTTTGCTCCGGGAGAAAGGAAGTGGATGTGTGACGCAGCTGTGTAGAGAGGAACCGACCAATCAGCGATATTCTCTGCATTCTCAATGAGAATGAACGACAACAAAAGAGAATTGTGATGTCTGATGTTGTACTGCTATTATAAATAGAATTATTCATGCAAAATTATAGATAGATAGATAGATAGATAGATAGATAGATAGATAGATAGATAGATAGATAGATAGATAGATAGATAGATAGATAGATAGATAGATAGATAGATAGATATGGTCAACTTTTTTCTTTATTTATTTTTTTCTTTCTGACCTGTTGCATGTCCACACAACTGACCCAATTTATCATCATTCCAGTTATGCATATATTCTTACATTTTTCAGTTTTGTCATTGTTTTCTCAGTTTTCTCTAATGGCAAACATAGTTTCACACCACTTTCAGTTCCAGTCATGCATCTGCAGTGTGCAAGAAATGCCTGGTGGTTTCATTCATTCCTTAATGACTAGTGACATTTAAGATTCTTATATGGTTATCATTTTGGGAGTGTAAAATTTGTCTAACATTGTTTTGTGAGGTATATACAATATAGATCAACAGATTGAAATAAAAAATATAAATAAATAAAAATCCTGATAACAATCCCAGAAAAATACTAAACATCAGATCCAATGATCAACTGGGTCAAAAGTAGGTCAGTCATTAATATTTATTCTACATTTTGTGGTGTATTTCATTTAATTGCATGTCAGCTAATATATAGCTCTCTGGTGTGGAGTAAAAGAGTTGAGCTTCACAAACATTTTTAGCCTTTTACTTACAATGTTGTTGCTCATGCATAAAAGTGTGTGTTATTTTTCTTTGCTTCACTGGTTTCTCAGAAGGATGCATGGCTGTAAATTGTAAACTTTCAGAATTCCCATAATTACCTTGTGGTGTTGATACAGTAAAACATTTCATTATAAAGAGGGATCCAAGTGAACATTTTGTTGAAAGTGAAAACATGGGCTTTGCTCCAGACTCCACCAATATTTCCCCTAAAGGCTTGTGTATGACTTCTTTATGAGACTAAAACCCTTTGAGGGCAACTGTAGTCATGATGAACCACCAGTCATAAACCTGCTTAATTTGAATGAAAACATCCGGATCATTTCCGATCATTAGACTTTTCCAAGAGGTTAGAATGTCTTCACTGTGCATCTGGACCATCCCTCTTTGTCCTCTTTCATTTTAGCAGCTGCCTCATGTGTCAGCCATGCCCTGCCGACAACAGCCAATATCAGCTACTAAATGGCCCATCTCTAATAGGTTTCCCTACTACCTTGTTTTCTTGACAACCACACGGCGCTGTCTTGTATCCTCACACAATTCGTCCCTTGTTAGCACTGGTCTCTCTCTCTTCCACTCTCGCTAATCCCTCCCGCCTGACGGCAGGTAGAAATGAGTCATAGACAGACACCACTCACCGTAGCCAGTTGCTGTTTTACTGGGTGCTTCTGACACAGCCGCCTCTCACTCAGTGGCAGCTTTGAATTAAAAAAAAAAAAAAAAAAAAAACAGAAACACAGCTTTTCCTCAGCTGAAACCTCTTTTGTGCCATCTGCTTTGTTTCAAGAAAGATTGTTCAGTAAAAACAGAGGCCTCTACGCAATGATTCGGTCTGTTTGGCAAGTATCACTTGGGAATTTGTTTCAATTACCAGTGGATCATTCGTAGATTTAATATAAAGCAACTTTGGCTGCAACTAAGTTGGCCTCATAAGAAGGCAAAAAATACTTTCTGCATACTGGTTTTCTTCACTGGTGTTAACCAGTGTGTGCAGCCTGCGATATTTTTTTTTCTTTTCTTTTGTATATTTTTTTATACTTTCACCTGAAGCATTTCTGCAGTTGAATTGTTGAATTGTTACACGTATTTTACTTAATAGGTGGAACCTTTGTTTTTATTATACTTTTGAGAATAATTATGATACTTAAACCTATCATTTCTTCTAGGAACCACACTCACGGTGTACACCAGTCAGCTACAACATTAAAAGCCACATGCCTAACACTGTGTAGGTCCCCCTCATGCATTGGGCTATTGGTCGTGTTCTTTGAGCCGTTCTGTTTAGGGAAACCATAGGCGTTGGGAAGTGCCGTCGCTTTGAGGAGGGCTGCTTGGTCTGTAACTATGTTTAGGTAGGTGAAACATGTCAAAGTAACATCTACATGAATGCCAGGACTCAAGACACAAGACAGTTAGTGTTATTTCCTTCAACTGTCAGTAGTTTTAATGTTATGACTGATCAGTTAATGCAGTATCTTAACTTTCCTGCATGACAAAATTTCAAAGTTAGGGAAAAATTATAAGGGTTGAGTCATAAAAGGGAAGTTGAGTGTAATTTTCCTTTTGGCTGAAAGTAAGTAGTCAGACTTTTGTAAAGGAGGAGTTGAGGGTCTTTTGGTTTTATCTCTTGAATTAATATTTGTATTTCAGCATTCTTTTGCAATTTAAAGTTGCAATAAGTTCAAATTCAGATACACAATTAAACAAGTTGTACCAGATGAACACTGTTAATGAACTATGCAATAGATTAATATGAAAATATCATTTTGACATGATTTGGGAAGGGTTTTGTAGTGTGTAGAAAACATCACTAGCCCTGGAAATGGCCTTCCTTTACTTTCTTTCTTTTTTTTTAAACAAATTGAAACACATTGTTCAGCCCTTCTCACAAACCTCCTAACTTTCATACAATCTCTTACCAAGCACAGAAACCTCTATTTGTCCTTCCAGCTTTAATTTACTCCCAAATTATCAAAACCCAGTAATTGTTCCCCCATGAAACATAAACATGTGCACTATATTGTTCATTTACAGTGCAATGTGAATTGTGTACTTGTATTTTATGTGCAGGCAATAATACTTGTTATTACACAATATTGAATTAGGAAGCAGCGGGAAAGATCCTCAATGGTGCAGGCAAAGCCAATAAGCATTCTCAGATAAGTTAAATACCACAAACTAAATCCAGAATGACAAGAAATGATGTATTTTAAACATTGATTTGAAAGCCAAATTGCATTGGTTTCTCTTGTTTCAACCAGCTGCAAAGAAAAAAAGGTGCTTGGGAGGTAGTATTTTGGAAAAACATGTGCAGGGGAATTCTCTTTCCTTTTGTGTGATTCTGTTTCAGTTTTCTTTCCCAAAGCCACAATAATGTTATTTTGCTGATAACATTAATCTCACAAAAATATGTTGAACTAGTTCATTCGATCCAGACTTCAGAGTCTTTTAAGACAGGACATGTAGGAATAAGAAGCGTTCTCCATAACAGTGTTTAATTAATTGCTATCATCTTTCTGTTGAACACTAAATCTCAATAAGCTTTTACATGTGCTAGCAGAGGACTCAAATAAAGTACATATTGTGCAAATCAAACAATCCTAACCAAACAATAAGCCACTAAACACCAATAGGGCCTCAACTATGCACAATGCCATGTTTTTAAAAGGTTCAGTGCCAGCTTGCTCATCCATCCCCTAAGAGGAAAGTGAAGCCAAACCCAAGATTTGCAGGCAGTTGCAAAAATGGGCACAGGAAAATTGAGACAAACAATAGAATAGCAATAACAATATCCCCAAGTATGAGCTTCATTAGTTATAGGATAAACAAACGGCAGGAGAGTCGCCCAAGGAGCATGGATGAGAATGTCCTGGAGAGAAACTGGAGAGACAAACTCTATAGAGAACAGGTCATAGTAAAACCAAACTGTTGCAAGTGTCTAAAGAAATAATTCTTTTCTTTCTTGCCAAGAGCTACATGAGGACATAAAAAATGTCTGTCCACTGAAAATGGAGCTAGAACCGGGAGATGGTTAGCTCAGCTTAGCTTAGCATAAAGAATGGAGACAGGGGAAAACAGCTATTCTTGTTTTTACACTTTTGTACCAACACAGAAGATTATAAATATAAAGTTGCAGTAAGTCAAGAAATAGTCTGACACATAGCTTCCTGCGGGCTGCATAGTGGCTCGGTTGTTAGCTCCATCGCCTCACAGCTAGAAGATCCCCGGTTCGCGTCCCGGTTAGGACGCCTGGATCTTTCTGTGTGGAGTTTGCATGTTCTCCCTGAGCAGCGTGGGTTTTCACCAGGTACTCCGGCTTCCTCCCACAGTCCAAAGACATGCTGAGGTTAATTGATTATTCTAAATTGTCTGTAGGTGTGAATGTGAGTGTGCTTGGTTGTCTGTCTCTCTATGTAGCCCTGTAATAGACTGGCGACCTGTCCAGGGTGTCCCCTGCCTTCGCCCGAGTCGGCTGGGATAGGCTCCAGCCCCCCCGCGACCCTACAGAGGATCAAGCGGTGTATAGATAATGGATGGATGGTCCTTCAGTCACATTGTGTCAGTTGTGACAGTTGTAATAGTAGAATGAGTAAACTGAATGTCGCTGGTGTTCGATTGTGCTTATGGGATACTATTCTTGTCTGCTCCCTGTTTGCTTTTAATGACAGAAGCACTTGAGCTGTAAAAGTTGTTCAAACCTGGCAACTAATGTTATCCCAGCATGATCCGATAATGTACCAAAGAGTTTCTTGTGCTGTCTTCAAGTGCTGAGTGTTCAGTGGAGTTGAGGTCTGGTTAATGTGGAGAAAAGTCCATGACATCTTGGTCTACTTTGGTCTTCAAGTCAACGCTGCAGTATGAATCCTTTCCCACAAACATGCAAACCATAAGTTTGGAGCATGTGTCTGTACTGCTTCTCCTTGGTGGAGTTGATTTGGTGCAGGTGTCCAACTCCAGAGTAGCAAAACACCCTGCAGACTTCCACCACCATGGTTTTCGGTTGAATACACTGGTATTGTTCTCATTCCTACTCATTTCCTTACATACATGCTTTGGTCACTAAAACTGTCATTCATCTCCACCATAAAATGCTGTAAAAGACGCTGCTCGTTTACTGAGAAAATACACAGCATTGGTTCGACAGGACTTTTTCTTATTGGACTCTTGAGTTCTTTATTTAGCAAATTCTGCATCTGTAGTAAAGCTGCTTCTCTGTCTCTCAGGGGAAAGAATCTTAAATATTTAAATATTAGTTTTATATGTCGGAACCTCTTGTGTTTTTAGATGTTTGTAAATCCTTTCAAGTTTATTTCAAGGTTTACATGAAAATAATGAGAGATGGTCTGAGACTGTTGGACCTCTTTGTGTGTGAGAATATTAAATTATTGGATTAAAAATACATGTATTACATTGTTTTGGTATATATCCAACCCAGTGTCACACAAAATATGAAGTAAGTCAATTTATCTGCCTTCCCTGGGAAAAAAAAATCTCTAAAATGCCATTTCACTCGCATGGAGTTATAAATATTAATGCAGGTGACTTTTACCACACTAGGACAGCATGCCAAGGCACCCAGATTAAATATGAAGTATATAATATGAGACTCGGTTAATCTTTCAAAATCTTTTTCCCACCTCTTGACCTAATGATAGCCCCTAGACGGAGAAACATCTGCATACATACCAAAATGTTAACCTAATTTAAAAATGACCGTTACTAATGCTAAGAGTACTCTGAGATGTATCCAAACCCACCCTTGCTATGATGTAGATGGCACACATGAGCAGTTGGTCCAGGTGGCGGTTGGCCATGAGGTGAATGCAGTGGACCAGAGAGTGTTCAAAGCAGGTCCAGATCTTTAACCGCAGCTCATCAGAGATGTCCAGCATAGAACACAGCTCCCTGAGACGCTTTCCCATCAACATGTAAACCTGAAGTAAAGAGAAAACATGGCTGCACTAAACATTTGATTTAGCAATGCTAACTGCTTTTTAAAGCCACAGAACATAGAACTGACCTTGCGAGCAAACAGCTGGAGGGAGTTGCTTCTCTCAGGCCTGTTTACAACTGATGGTTGTTGGTCCCTGCTGGCAGAAAGTCCTGGTTCGGAGTCTGTTCTGATTGGCTTTTCGAGCTGTGCAGGAGGCACCACCTGTGTATGACACGAAGCCCTCTGAATGAAGAAATACTGCAGTGCTTTTGATGTTTTGGTAAATGTCTATTGATGATAGCTTCATGTGCCAGGTTAGGAGTATTTGTGTGTTATTGTCAACCTGTTGGCAGGTAGGAAGATGGCCCTCGTTGGCTCTGATTTCCTCCCACAGCGGCGAGTTGCTGATCCAGGCCAAACTCTCCAAAACTCTCTCTTCCACTTGAGTGAAATGACCAAACATGTTGAGAGGCAGACCAACCCCATCCCGCAACACTGGCTCAATTACCTGTCAGACCACAGGAAAACAATCCTCTAAGTTAAAAGGGTACAAGAACATCACTAAACCCAAATCTTAATACATTTGTGCAATATTTGTCAAGTTATCCAGCGGGGAAACGCACCCTCCAGAAGTGGTATGGTGCCAGTTTGAAGATCTGAAGGAGTTCAGGGAAGCCATATGGTAGACGTTTGGAGGTTACTGTGATCTCCAGACAACAGGCCACCATACAGCGCTGGAAAAGATCCTTCTCCAAGATGCCCTACATCAACCACACACATATCCCAAACAAAAAATGTTTTACTTCCAAACAAATTGGCAAAAAACAATAGAAAGGAAAACTTTCTGTATCACTCAGTAACCTCCCACTTTATACAGTGGTCCTAACACACTGAACAGCAGTTCCAGCTGTAGCCACAGGATGGCAGTACACTCACTGAGATGCCACCGATGCCCAGCCTGTTCCTCTCATGATTGACCAGGTTCTCCAAGATCCTGTAATACCAGATGACGGCCTCACGGCAGCACTTTCCTGCCAACTCTGTGAAGAATATCACATGAATTAGATGTAACATGTATCAACAGTATGGGTTTTAATCCTGAATTTAATGCCTGTCATTAAAATGCAGCTGTTTTTTTCTCTTTTTCTAACCTATAACACTGCGAGGGTCACATCCTATTGTTAAACCAGTGACTATGTTAGTATACCTTTGGTCTTCTCATTCCCTTCATTAACCATGAGGTGTTGCCGAAACATGTGCAGCATATCACTCAGCCTCGTTTTAATTGCCTCTGTTGGATCTCTGGAGCAGGCCCTGAATCAGAGGAGTGTGACCAGGTAAAAATAAAAATCAGGAAAAGGAAAGTGAAGCACATAAAAAGCCACAAAATAGCAAAAACTCTTTTTTAATTCCGAGGGTATTCAGAAAACCTCATCGACTAAGCATGTTTACATATCGATCCAAACCGCACCTTGTGTGTCTTTTACCAACAGCAGATGTTTAACAGTCAGTAGCCCTTGTTACATTTATCTAGCCAAGCATGTAGCGTTTGTCACCCTGTTGCGGTTTAACCGTTAGTAATCACGATTGCGAGCTGCACAGTAACACAACCTACACTGATAACATTATGTGGTCTGATATCTCAGAGGATGGCCACCGTATGACTGAGCAATACTGTGCGACTGCAGTGCTAACCTGAACACAGCGATCAGACCGTCACTGAGGCCCAACCTTGGCTTTCCCATGTTGCCCTGAGGCACAGTTGCCATAGTGACCTCCTCACTCACACAGGAAGAGAGTCAGAGGAAGGAATGGACACCTAAACAGAATAACATTAGAAACACAGAGACAATTAGGGCACAAAAAACATACATGAGTGATCAACTCAAAACACAATGGCTACATATGTCATATTTTCAGTATAGTTTTATTTTCTGTTTGTGTCTTAGTTCAATCAATCAATCTAATTGTATTTGGATAGCACTTTTCAGAAACAAATGACATTCAAAGTGCTTAAAAAAATACATAGAACATAACAAGGACTTGGAGACTAATGCACACAGTGTCATAAAATATGGCTATGATAAGCCCTTCAGCTTTAGCACAGATGACCAATCTGACAAGAGCTGAAAGACTGACTGTGAACAGGCTGAATGTGTGAATGTTGGTCTATCTGTTCAAAAATGTGCAGCACATACACTCTGTTTTTAGCAGGTGGAAACATCCACAGACAATATGGCAACCAAAAAAATCCTTAACTAGGATTCCAGATGTGTATGTCAATATACTGATGGTTATTTAGTGCTAATAAATTTTGTTTGGATCTCAGTCTGACACTGCTTCAATAAGGAACTAGATAAAATGAAAACAGTCCTGTGGTGTACTTATTAAAGAAACAGCCAGTCTCGTTGGTGTCTTATATGAAACGGCAATAATGTGCAGTTTCTTGGACAAACTTGTTTCAGCTCACAGAGCTACTTTTGTTGACTAATCTCTTAAAATAATTTTTTATCTTTGAGTTTTGACAATATCTGTGATCTTAGTTTCCTACTCTTAATTGTGAATGTGAGGTTATTGATTTTAAATGCTCCGGAAATAAAGTGTTGCTCGACTAGCCTATATTAAGGTGATTTAATGTGCAAGCGTGATTCTGTATGGATTCTCGAGCTGTGGTGTCATATTGATGGTATTATGAGGTGTATTAATTTAGGTAGGATTAAGTATGACGTCACTGAAGGCCTAGGCGTGAAATGCACAGCCCGCCACTGAAGGAACATCATAAAATTAAGAAGAGGATTAGCTTTGTGTAAAAAAAAAAGCAGGAAGCAGGAGGCTAACACTAACTCTGTCCAGCATTCAAAAACATACCTACTAGTGTAACAGTGTATATATGGTAAATAATTCCACTTGCTGTAAATTGGTTTTTATTCAATTTATCGTTGTTGGCTCAGTAGCGCCCTCTTGGGAGCTATATTGCGCCACTGGCATGGCGTGCCACTGACGCTGTCAGTTCTCAGGAACTGAGACAGCGTCAGTTCTTAGGAACATTAGGTAGGTTGTGGGGCACAACGGCGCTCATAAAGGGTTAAAGTGATACTAGTATTCGTACTCACACCTAACGCTTGACAAGGAGGTGGATAAGCTTAGTTAACAAAACTGTTCCTTTAAGCCTGGAGTTGTTAGTATTATTATTACGACTGCATTATTTGGACTAATCACCAACCACCATTCTGCATCTTTATTACTTCATCCGTATTTCCTGCTACTAACACTTAACTGTGATCACCTGTTACTGCACATCTCACAGAGGAAAATTCCCCAAACATGTCTCACTGTTTCCTCTCTAGCAACTCTGGTATTTGACTGGCAAGTTTATTATGTAGTCGGTCAGAGAATCGTGTTGGGCGTGCAACAGGAGAAATGTTTGAGATGCCAGGCAGCGATCACGTCTGTAAGCAGCGACTAGAATGATTTAACTCTGAGCTGCCTTTGGGCTACATCATGAAAATTTATAGCAGGTTATGTAGACGTCTGCTCTCAAAAAGAACCAGTTTTTTAACAGCAGTTTTGATGTTGTTGTCGGCCCATTACAAAGACATAAACTCCTCCTTCCTCAGTTCAGGTTGTGTGTGTTTTGTTGGCTGACCAGTCTGATGGGACTCTGAGTCTATCTGAGGATTGAGTTGGGTTTTTGTTCCAACGTATCATGAGTCTGTTCAGGTTTGGCATCATGTGTGCAGGTCAAACATACTCAACAACATTTTTTGTGCGTTTCCTTATATTTCCTTTTCATGTAGCCATATTGAGCCTGTCATTTCTTCCACTGACGACACACAGAATCAGCTATTGTAGTTATTTGTTCCTGACTTTTTTCTTTTAAATGTTCAAGTAAAGATAGTAACTCAACCTGGCATCAATCAGTGAAGAGTCTTGTTCATTATTGAGGCTCATTTGTCTAAAAGAATTTTGATTGTCACCTAAGATCCACAGTTGCGATTACTTACGTTCAGACGGCAGCGGTTTCCTCCACGTGGAGTCGCACCGACGAATCTTTTTAACTGAAGGTTAAATGGTTCGAAGAGCTCTCACTTCAGTTCTCAGACTTCACTGTCCAACGCTGTAATGGAATCAGTGAATGAAATTTTCAAACATGAAGTTATCTCTGACGCATTTCCAACTCCTACAGCTAATAGAGAGAAGCAGGAAGCCTCATCACAGATTCTCATACACATGATTCATACTGTAATCTGTTGTATTCAGCAGGAACCTCTGGACCTTGACCAGAAATTGCCCACTGGAAACACCCACAACTTGTTTATCCTCCTCTGTCGAACCGATGTGCCACAACAAAAGGGGCAGAAGTAACATAAAGTCTGTCAACAGTATAAAAAGTAAGTCATCATACTTTATTATTCATCTTATCCTTCCATTTGTCTTTAAGGTGAACCAGCTTCATGTCTGCATCATATTAAAACAAACAGCTTTGTGTATCATCCAACTGCATGTTTGGGGTCGGAATATCTGAATCACACCCATTTCCTGTTTTCTGACAGAATTTAAAAGCAGGCCTTACTTTCACTTTCTGACACGTGCTACACATTTAAATGGCTGTTAACTGCAGATTATTGCCGTTTGAATATCAGTGAAGTTTTATTGTTCCTCAATGCAGAAAGAGAGCTGTTTAATAGTCAGTGATAAGGTGCAGAGGTCCAGTCTGTCCTGTAGCTTTCATATTCTCAAAAGTAGTTTATGACAGTGTTGCATTTTACCTCAGACCGTCAGCTGATTTGCGTTGCAGTTCAAAGGTTGCATCATCCAAAAGGAATTTCTAAATTGCCACTTGTAAGAAACGACACTGATGAAACAGATTCAAAGTCACTTACCAGTGTCGGTGACTGTTGCAGGGCGGCTTTGAAAAGTTTAACAGCCAGACCGAGTTTCTTCGGCGTGTGTCTCTGAAGTCCGGCTGGTTGCAGCAGAGCAGTGCAGCATGATTCAGAGCAAGTCCCCCTGCTGCTGCTCTGCAGGCTGAGGAAGTTCAGCCCACTGGCCTCTCAAAGCAGACAAGCCCCGACTTGTCATCTGTTCCTGGTTGCTAAGATAAGTGCTAAGCAGCAGCTGATGAGGCTTTAACAGGCCACTGAGCACCACCCAGAGGAGGAATGGATGACATGCAGTGGGCTGTTTGCTTTAACAAAGATCACCAACTGTTCATGTACTAATAAGTTAAGGGGACCCATCTTCCAGCAGCTTTATTATTATTATTATTATTAGATTTAACTACTGCATAAAATCTACCGTTATAATGTGCATGTTGGTAACTTTATGTATTCCTATATGCACTGAAGATTTAGTGGAACATTTGAACAGTAGCTATAATTAGCACTGGCAGAACTCATAATGCTCCTTTTTAATGGTCTGTTGTCTTGTAAGTTAATGTGTCAGAAGATAAGAGACGCTATAAAAGCTAAAGTAGAACACAGCATTAACACCTGTGGATAAGGTTTCTAGAGAATACAGACTATTTCCTGGCACCAACAGGCTCTGTGAGACATACTGAGAAAAACACTCTTTTAGCTTTTATATAAATTGTCAAGAAAAGTCTACCAACAACATCCTGACATCACGGATTTCCCCAGACAAAGCAAAAAGCAAAAGCACACTTAAATGATAGTCAGAAGAATATGTTTAATAAAAATAATTAAACCTCAATTTCCTCTATAGAACTTCATAGAAAGTAATCCAATAAATTACAAATGACTTTTAAGACGCGTTTTCCTGCACTACATGAAGAATTATTGACTACACAGAGCACAACTTGCAAATATTACAACTGTCCAATGAAAAAGAAAGGGAGAAAAAAAAGACACAAACTGACCAGGGTGACATTTAGAATATTATCAAGCTTGAAATCAAAATACAAAACCCATGATGCTAGTTTTGTCGTCTCAGTGATCACAGGTATGAAAACTGAAAGGAAACCTCCCTGTACAGCAGTAGTGTGTTTTGTCGTTCCTCTTGCATATTGGTCATTGTTTACTTGTGTCTGTGTTTAACCCAGATTCAGCACTGCTTCTTTAGCGCTAGCAGTGGTTTGGGAGTCCTTGCACAGTACAACCAAAAGAAAATAATAATAATAATAATAATTAGAAGAAAAGCAAATGAAAGCAAAAAAGTCCCATCTTATGTCTACATTTTTTTTCCCATTTATGTCCTAAAGAGGCTCAGCACAGTCATCGATTCATCGACCCATCGCTGTGGGGCAACAAAAAGTAGCAAAAGTCATTAGATCAGTCACCTACAGCAGACGTAGCAGTGGCTGGGTGTTTGCATAAGGGCACTACAAGTTTAAAGAGAGCAGAGGTGCAGATATACAAAATGACAGTGGCATGTTTAAGTTCATTGCTCAGACATAGAAAAATACCGTACTGTTAGTAATAATAATAATAAAAAAAATGCAATTGCATTGCAAGCAAACCCATGACGAGGTCTATATAGAACAGGCATACAAGAAAACCACTTTAAAGCAACATTAGAAATCAGACGTGTCTTCAGTCTTTGTGTTCATGGTTGAACCCACGAGAGAACGATGCTACAACTATTTAAGAACTAAACGGTTAATTCAGCGGGCCGTCGCCCTCAGCCCAAACAGAAACTTCAGCTCGGAAATCATTTGTATATCTAACAGTCCACTGTGTAACAGCAGTCCTAGAGCGAGCACTGTTGTGCTAGAGAGAATTACAAAAAGGTACTTCGGCTCGAGTGAACCCCAGTGTTTGTGTGTATCCTGGTTACAGCTTAAAATGGACATGTGCAGGGATGCTGAAGAAAATGCACAAGCATGGACACTGAGCACAGATGTGAGCGGTCGAATGAGAGAGTGAGGATAAGGGCACTTCTACATCTAGCTGAAGCTCTGTCCGTCAGCAGAACAGAGTCGAGGACGAAGTGAAATAAAACAAGACAACGCTGCACACCCCCAGCAACGCAAGCTGCTATTATCGAGCCCTTCTGAAGCAAACCCGTCTGGCACTGCGTAAAATGTGATCCTCAAAGACAATGACAGCTACTACAATCTTTACCAGGATTTGAACTATTTTGTGCTTGTGCCACATATGTTCTGCAAGAACACAGGTTATCATGCAACACATAATCTCACGGGACTTTAAGCCCGTCCAAATTTCTAATGAGACACATTGGAGCAAGAGAACAC
Organism: Chromis chromis; assembly: GCA_900302755.1. Classification (NCBI taxonomy): domain Eukaryota; kingdom Metazoa; phylum Chordata; class Actinopteri; family Pomacentridae; genus Chromis; species Chromis chromis. Next base: position 37,580 of record OMNN01030883.1, read on the forward strand.
CACCCCGCCCCCCCCTCCCGCCAACACATAACATTCAGACTGGAAAGTTATGGAAGCAGTAGATACCAGGTGTGAGGAGCAGCCCAGCCAAGCAAAACACAGTGGAAGCTCTCAGTAAAAAACAAAACAAACAAAATAAAAGGCCACCGAGACACACATTCCAGCAGAGACGAGGGCATCGTGTACGTGGACAGCAGAATAACGCACCCATGCACATGTACATTTGCACAGTGAAGCCAATCAAATTAGCAAAGTTGAGGTAAGATGCAGTCAAATACGCCGGGGCTGTAGTAATAATACCCATCATAAAGGATCCTTCCACTACCAGAGACCCCACAACTCTGTCAGGACCTCAAAAGGTCAAAGGGCAGTTTTTTTTGGCACACAGTAGAAGGTTGTTTTGTGTCACCCCAGCTCAAGGAGCTTTTTAGTCAGAATCAAGACATGTGCAAGTGAATGTGTATGCCTAATATGGGAAGCTAAAGTGCGCCTTGGACATGTTGTGGCATGTTTGTAAGGTGATGGTGAAAATGATGAGCTCCTAAAATTAGATAAAACTCTAAAAAAAAAAAAAAAAAGACTCAACAGTAGAGAAATAAATCACAATCCACTTTCAAGATTTTTAGTTTGTGTATGATTGGAAAAATAATACTCAATAATACTATTCAAGAGGGAGCTTCCCATAATTCTTTTTCCAAACTGAAAGAGAACAAATGAAAAAATAACCTCTTTAACGTGATATGAAGGTAGGTGACAGGTTGGTGAGGCCGTGTGAGTTGTGCACTGGGGTGGAACATGGCAGAGAGAGAGAATCTACAGCTTCAGTGACATTCATTAGCTGCCCAAGTTATTGCTGACATATCCAACGTATGATCTGCAAAGCATAAGTGTCAACCAACCTGTAAAAGTACTGAATATTTACAAGAGAAACCAAAGTGTCGATCCCCACACCCCCGACAATCAAAATATATTAATAGTACAGCTCAACGAGCATGTTGATGTAGTTTCACTTTTTTAATAAAATTAATCCTGACATAATTACAATAATGCCTTTTTTGTTGCAATTGTACATAATCGCGTGGTACAATTTCACAGAGTTCAGAAATCTACTAAAGTCTGACATGCAAAATGTCTCAAAACAAGACTGTACCTTGTGAACACACATTGACATTTTACTTCAGTTCCTTTTAGGTCAGTTTTTCCTATTTTTTTTTGTTTTTTTGTATTTTTTTTTTAGATTTTTGTCGTCTTTATTACACAACATCGTAGTTAGTTCTTGTATTTACATGTAAAGAAATCGCAACATAAGTGCTGGAAAATCCATATATATGTGAATATATGTTTACATTTCTAGGCGATACATAAATAAATTTATAATTATATATTCGTAGGATCAGTCCTCATCACTTGAGTCTGAATCGTCTGAGGATGAGGAAGAGCTCCCAGATTCTGATGAAGATGACTCGGCTTTCCCTGAACCTTCAGGACCACTGTTGTCTTTTTGTTCTGTGGATTCCTCCTCTTCATCTTCATCCAAAGCCTCTTCTAATGCCTCGTCGTCCTCCTCCTCCTCTCCATCCTTCTCTGCCCGTGGCTGCTCCGTCTCCTGTGCCGATGACTGGGAGGCTGAAGGCGGAGCAGCTGGAAGGGTGGGGTCACTGTTTAAGCTCTGCGGCTGTGTGGCGGACACTGGAAGGTTAAGGCCTGGAGTGAGAAGCATCCCTGGGTAAAGCATACTGGAGAGTAACAAGGGGTTAAGAGAAAGTGGGTGACTGGAGGCTGCAGAGGCAGCTGAAGCACTTTGTGTGGCGGTGGCAGAGGAAGCAGAGCTCGAAGTGGAGGAAGGAGTCGTGTTCAAGCCCTCTGTCCTTTCCCCTTTGGTGTCTGAGGTGTGAGAGGGGGCTTTAGAGGCAGACGGCTCTCCTGTTCCACCACTGGTGATTCCCTTTGTCTTCTCTTCTGAGCCTCCTGCACCTTCCTGAGCAGACTTCCCGAGCAAGCTGCTCATGCCGAGCAGGTTTGGCAACCCAGCCATGCCAGACAGCATCATGGGAAACATGGCAGCTAGGTTACTTGCTGCCAGGTTGCTAGCGTCGGACGGCAGCCCCATCAGGCCTGCGGTGAGCTGCAGGGACTGTAAACTCTGGAGGTTTTGCTGGAAGGCCTGCAGACTGGTGAGGTCCATTCCAGACAGCAGACCGTTGGCCAGCAAGGGGTTCAGACCCAGAGCGGAGGCTGCTTGGTTGGGTGCTGCCGCTGCTGCTGCCGCCTTGGCCAGAGGATTCTTAGGTCGACGCCCTCGCCGGCTCACCTCCTCAGGAACGATGGGCCCCGTCAGGATCCTGTCATACATGCTCTCTGGGAGGTAACCCTGGATAAAACATGGAACATATGCAGGGTTGGCAGAGTTGCACAGGCAAATACACAGCATGTCTAATAACAGTACAGTCAGCATAATCACTGCTAGTTTAAGTAGACTAATGTAGTCTAATACAGCAGCCCAGCAACTAATCATGTCATAATGTAGTTATTTAGTGTAACATCACTGGTATAAATAGAGGGGACAAAATATTACAAACACCTCTTAGTATAACACAATATATGTCAGTAGCTCCACAAACTGCAGCCTCCAAAATGATCAGAGAGTTGAATAAAACAGCCTGTAACCTTAATTATTTTTTTTTTACTGTTGTTGTATTGGATAGCATCAGTTTTAGGGATTAAAAGTAAACTAGCAACTGACTGTATATAACACTCATCAAAATGGTCTTTCTTGCCGTCATGTCATTCCACTGATAGTTCTGGTGTGATGGTCGTATTACTTTCTGACTTACCGACTGTTTAACCACATCAGCCCATTCAGGTGGAACTCCGTACTCAGGGTTTTCCTGAAGGAAACGGCACAGATCCTTCAAAGGGGGAGCAAAGGCTCCACCAACCTACAGGAAAGGATACACAAACATGAACCCAATTTAGAAAGCACACAGTGGTCTGACTCAGTTACCTCTGCAAGTTGAGTTCAGATCATTAAATTATCACTTCTTTTTAGAGTTTCATTTAAGCTAGAAGTAGTATCTGAATTTTATTATAGTAAGATATGTTCATTTAGACAGTGTAACAGGTACTAACAAAGTTACAACTCAGTTTGTGTGTTTCAAAGCCACAAATAAAACCAGGTGCAAACACACCTTGCGTGCATTTCTCCTGTTGATGATCTGGACCCTTTCCTCTCCTGTCAGGCTGTTGACATCAATCTTGTTGGGGTTCCTACAGCGATGCCTTTTTTGCTTAGGCCGACCGTCCTGGAAGTGGAACTGCATTTGCATCTTATTTACCCCCTATACAAGAAATGGAAAGACAGCAGTGTTTCAGTAAAATGTGTAACCATAGGGACTGGTTCTACACTTGTTGGCACTGGCAAAATAAAACTACTTTAAGTGTGATTAAGCACTGCCCTGATGGTTAGAATTATTTGATAGCTGCATTATGTAACTGCCTAGACAGTATGTTTTCCATAAAATATCAGTTTATATTTTATAATATCAACAGAAACAGCGCTTGGAAGGGAGGACTCACACAAATGAAGGCTCCTGTGTCTGCCACAAAGCCGGGGTGCTCTTTCAGCCACTGTTCCAGGTCTTTCCTCCTGGGAGCATCGTCCCCGGCAAGCCGGGTGCCATCTTTGAGGTTGATAACAGGGACTCTGGTCTCAGTGTCTCCAGGGACCTGACTGGAGCTCTGGCTATAGCCAGGCATAGCCATGCCCACCTGGCCAATACCCCCCCACCCTGGAGGCACCTGGAGACACATGAACACAGAATGTGTTATACATCACCACATGTCATATGCCGCTCACTGTATGTGGCTGTTTTTTTATGATTTCTCCTAAAAAAAAAAAAAAACAACAACAAATAACTGTTTACCTGATCGGGAACAGCAGGGACTCGACTCCTGTTCATGAAGAGGAGGTCCACCCCTTCCACGTTCTTCCTCCTTCCTCTCCGCCTCTTAACCACTGGCTGGCCGTCCAGTACTCCATTCAGCCTCATCTGGCCAGTAAGACTTGGAGGAGCTAAAGAGGAACCAGGCTGTTAGCTGTGAACTACTGTCTCACACAGAAAGGCTAACTGAGAATAAATAATCAAGCTTTGACATACATCTCCAATTTCTGTTCAATTGTAAGCACAATCACTTTCTGACTTCCTCGTCTAGTAACTCAATCTTACAAACAACTCAGATATCTTACTGAATGAATACACACATTTTCTGTTCCTTAAATATCTGTGTAAACAAAGCCAATAGAGCCTCAGAGGCTAATGCCAAAACTATGCTTTGCTGCCATCTAGTGGTGGTAAAGCAAGACAGGCACTCAATGCACATGTCCTCAGATATTTGATGTATTTGATGAATTTTAAAAAAAACACACCCGTCTGGAAGCTGCACTGAGGCTTGGTGATGTCAGCCAGGCCTGTGTCTGACGCACTTTGCAGCTCATGAAGCCGGGCCAGGTACTGCTGCTGGGCCTGGGGGCCTTCCTCGGGCTCCAGGGGCCTCTTCAGAGGTAGACCCTGCTTCTGGAAGGTCAGCTTCAGACCTCCCTCCTGCTATACACAGATGCAACAGCATGAGACAAGTCTAGGAAAACAGCTACAGGGCAAACACAGAGCTACAGACGAGGAGAAATGTTGGGCTTAATCAGTAACTCAGTTATTTTACTGCATCATTGATTACATATGGAAGCATTCTCCTTGTCTATCATCAGATTTAAGGATCACTAAGTGAACTTGTATTGTTTTTATAGCTCTTTAGGTATGCTGAATTGTGATCTGTGTTATAAAGTCATCTAAAAAATAAGTTAATCTCAGAATAACAGCAAATATTGTTCAGGTATTTTCTTGTTAGTATTACTGGGACACATGGACACACAGTGGGTAGTGCTTAGCAGGGCAGTGGGTAAAGTCTATTGATAGTTTGGACTGTAGTTGAAAGCCATGCCAAAGAGATAGCTGCTATCAGCGCATGAAGTCCCAATTTTAAAGGTAACAAGCAGCAGGTGTTTGAGGATGTGTGATGGTAAAAACCATTAAATTTGGAAAAAGATTAAAAAAGATAGAAGAAAGGAATAAATAAAAGCAAATCTGAAGCCTGACAAACCTGCCACGTTGCCTAGAAGCATATTAGAGAACACCCACAGCAGAGGTCTCCATTTCAATCAGATTATTAGCAAGACCCCTTCAGTCTAGAGAGGCTTCAAACTGAACCTTATTATATTCTCATGACTGAATGATTTGTGCTCATGTAATCACAGCCTGAGAGCCCAATTCAAATTGAGTGTGTGGGAAAAGAGAGGAAGGCTGCTATTAAATTAATCTCTTCTCCTGCCAGGCAGTCAAAACCACTAATCATACCCAAAGGAAAGCAGGAAGAAAACCAGAGAAACATGCTGAACACTGCAGCTAACACCGGTCATGGCAGCAGAAGTGGGAGGGTCCTACGATTAGGGCGAAGCGGAGGGAGGAGGGGAGGAAGGGAGAAATCAACATACATCGTTGAGTTTTACTGAGAACTCCTTGTTTTCTGCAACATGCTTGGTCACCTTTGACCCCTGTGGCGAGGCAGAGGGGTCCTCGCACAGGCTGTTGGCGTTGTCCAGCAGCTTGGTGGTGTAGAAGGAGGCCACTGCACCTCCGGGTTCGTAGACCCGACGTGTTCCGGGCCACTTGCCCTTAAGCACTGCCTGGCAGATGCTGTCCAGGCGGTTGATAATCACACGATCCTAATAAACAAGAGCACAATCAATCTCCGTCTGATTTTCCTGTTGTTGTAAATTTACATATTGATTTGTTTCCATGACTTACATCATGAGAGATAATCTCCATAGATAAATATCTATAATATTTGGTGACCAAATACTTGCAACAAATGCTTACTAATTCTCATAATGTCCAAGAGGATATACAATCCAGTCACTGTCAACAACAGAGACTGGATTGCACACATGCACAGTAATTTACCTTTGGCCAGTAGGATGCAGCAAGCATGTATCCTCCTCCCTGGAAGGGATGAGAGGAGTTGTTGGTGATGCCATTCTCAGCTACATGGGTGTCTTGTGTCTCATCCTGTGTTGTGCTCAGAGATGCCACACTGTCCTCATCAAAGCCCTTTACACTGGTTGCTGCAGGCACTAAGAACATGACAGGGCACATAGACATTAGAAAGCTTTAGGCGTGCAAAGACCTATTCCAGATAAAAACAAAGAGACTCACATAGTATACTCTAGCTTCTTCTTTTACTCAAAACCAAATATTAAGAGATTTTAGTTTTTGGGAACCCACACAATAAAAACAGTAACAGTTACTCACCTTTCTTCTTTCGTTCCTCTCCATCACTGTCACTGTCATCAGAAGAAGAGGAGGAGGAGGAGGACGACGATGAAGAGCCAGAGGAGCAAGATGATGAAGAGGAGGAGGAGCTGGACCCGGAATGTGATGTGGAAGAAGAGGATGATGATGAAGAGGAAGATGAGCGTGATGAAGAGCTTGAGGATGAGCCATCTGAGTCAGACTCAGAGCCATGCCTGGCCTCCCTGCGGCCCCTCTTGCTGGCCTTCTTGGGTTTCCTCTCTGAAGAGTTGGGTGTGAGGGGTTTGGTTCGTGCTGCCACCATCTGCTTCTCACTGTCTCTCATCACTGAAACAGGCTTCTCTTCCAGACCTGTGGGAGTAGCTGGTGCTTGAGGGGGACTCCAACTCTCTCCCTGCCTCTCCTTGCCCTCCTCCCCCTCTGAGGTTGGTTCCACTTTGGGCACAATCCCACAGGGATCTGTGTCTCTCTGGGTGGGTGGGGGCAGAGGAGAGCCTGTCAGCATCGAGCTGGCGGCCTGGTACTGAGGGTGTAGGAGTGGGGTGGATGTACGCGATTGCTGCTGTGCAGCTTTTGTTTGGCTGTAGTTGCTTTGAGCAGCCATAAAGCTGAGCTCAGGGTCTCTCAGAATGTGGTAATCAGTGCGGCTGACGCCGTGCTTCGCAGCACCAATTAGCAGGTCACGGTCATGAGTACCAGCCTCCCACCAGACGGGTAAGTCAGAGCTCATCTGGCACAGTGGCAGACGCTCATAGAGCAACGCATGTCGAAGAACTTGTTCCCGCACCTGGCGAAGCAACTCTACCCTGTACAGGGTTCGCGACGCTCGCTCCTCTGTGATGGGCTGGATGTTCAGAGACGGGTCCACTGCACAGTCTGGAACAAAAAACAAGAAGCAGGTGTGAGGACAGAAAGGCTTCTCTCCAGGTACAACCCAAAGACTTGTTTGTGTGGGAGCTCGAACATGACACTGTTTGTCTTTCCACAAATGATTAACCTTATCAGCCGTCTACTTCAGTACTGCTGAGCCAGCTTGTTTACCAAGGTGCTACTGACCTCTCCAAAATAAAAGCATACAGCCAGAAATGAGTGTGGCACATAGTAGATAAAGTAATGTTTTCACATTCAGTTATTTGTCAGTGAAATTTTAAAAAACAGCCATAGGGTAGGCATATTTTATTGTTGTGATCAAAGACATTCTTTTGGCAGCTTTTCAAAGTCACAATGCAGTCATGAAAGTCTCTAGACATGTTTACCACAGGTGTACAGAAATACAAACTGATTGTCTGTGTGTGTGTTTGTATGGATAAGCAAATAGGCTTCTGACCTCCTTCCTTGGGTGGAAGTCGACACACCCGTCGGCACATGGCGGTGAAAGAGCACAGGTATTTCTGCAGGCTCTCATCAGTCTTCTTGTGCAGCCGAGCCATGGCCCTGAACTTGGTCCAGTCGAACTGCCCAAGTGTTGGATCAAAAACGACACCGAAAGTGGAGACAACACGATAGAAGTCGGCCTCTTCTCGCCTGGTCCACCTGTTAAAAGCAGAAAATGAGAAATGAAATCTTAAAAATGATATAATAATTATAATCCTATAATTTTTAATCTTCTGTTACAAGGATATACTGAGGTCTCAGATGTTTTGAATAATTTCTTTCTCAGCCATCATTGATGTGATCTCTGTTCTAACCTTTGTTGACGTTCAATCTTAGCTGCCATCTTGGGGTTGAGGGTGTCGTTGAGTGTGGGAGGCAGCGGGCAGAGTGGAGCAGACAGTATCATGGTCTGCTGAGACTGAGATTGAGTCTGGTGAATGTGCAGGATCTGCCGGCTCTTAGTGTAGCGTTGGGAGGCTGTGATCAGACGCCTCAGTCTGGCTGTCAACACTGAGGGGTTGGGCCAGTAGGCACTTTCACCCTCTGTCAGTGGAGCTGCATCTGGATCAAAGTACATTCAAATGCCCAAAATCAGAATGACATTATTTCTTCTTCTTTTTTTCTTTCTGCCTGTGCTTATAATCATAATGATAATTCAGTTGTGGATCACAAACACCTACTAACTCACCTCCGGCATTGTCAGTGACAACCAAGTCTCCAGGAGAAGAGGCGTCATCCTGCATGAGAGAACAGTGTGTGTTTACGGAAGGAAAAGGCTGCAGGATTAGACCAGACTGTAATTGATGGCAAATTAAACTACCTCAAATTAACAAAGTAGTTTCCTTAACATTTTCCTCTGATACTTGAGGCCTTACCTCCATGTCGTCCTTCAGCAGGGCTGGAGCAGGCTTGTATTCTGGATCATCCACATCCCTGCACACACACAGATCAAATTTGTGTCATTTTTGCAGTTGACAGTTTATAAGATGTCTAAACCAGCCAATCATAGTAACACAGTATTTATCAGGTCCTTGACTGGGGTTGTGTACCCACCCGTCCATGAAGTCATTGCCTCTCTGTTCGGCAGCGATGGCTTTCTCATCCGGTCGTCCCACACGCTCTAGGAAGCACAGGGTAGGGTCTGCACGAATAGTGTTGTACTTCTCGTAACCTGCGAGTGCACACAGGATAAGCAAACACCAAAGTTAGCAAAGTAGAATGCATTTGGAATGGACACTCGTAGATAGGAACCAAGAAATATGCACAAGCTGGTTGGTTTCCCACAATCACTTGATATCATTGGGAAACATGCAAAAAAAAAAAAAAGTGACACCAGCAGTAACTGTTAATTATTATTTTCTCTTTTACTTTGCAGAATAATCGGTCAGTAACTTTAAATACTGGGACTGTTACATAGTAGCTTGTTAATATTTAATATAAAGTACTGATTTTTCACTGAACACAGTTTATTATTCAATCTTATATATATGTATGTGTGAATGTATGTATTATATACTTATTCAAACAAGGCCCAACAAGAACTGAAGTTTCTTACCATGCTTATAGACACCCAGCAGCAGACACTTGTCACAGATTGCATCCCACCACAGAGCAGGCAGCTCTGAATGGTCAGGATCTGGCACCCAGATCTTTATCTCACTGTAAAGGAAAAGGAGAGTTAGATATATATTATAGGGAGGAATCTTCATATGTTTTATTTTGCTTCCTGGTCTCTGTAATATCTCAATTTACAAAATACATTTTCTAATAATTAAAAAAGCCTCCTTGATTTGCTGTTAAAACATCTGGAGTACTTTTATGGTAAAACAACAAAGACAACTGTGACACAATATTAAGCCTCATCTAACTCTGGATAGTGATTTACTTGTACTGTGGTTTTGATTAACCATGTTGTACAATATATTTTTTTAAATCCCATCTTTCACCAGCAGGTGGAGCTCTATAACCTTCTTATGAATTTGGCTGATCATCTGTTTCTTCCTTCAACAGGTTGATGCCTTACACTAATGAACACGCTCGCCACTCAAGGAGAAAAACCCATGAGGCGGCTCTTTCACCTTGAAATGGAGACTCAGCTGTTGTCATTACACATCTCTGCCCAGGTCTGTACTGTTGTAGTAAAGCTGACTGATGCATTCTGTGCAGATCATGACTGTGACTACTGTAGAATTCAACAAACCATACTGTGTAGAAGGTTAAGTGCCGCCTACTCTTTTAAGTCTAACTATAACAGCCATGTTCTAGGAAATGCACTGCAGTTGTTAAATTAGGTAGGTAATGGTGTTTCAAAGGTCTGAAGCGGTGAAAGTTGTAGAAAATCCTAGCCTCAGGAAGAGATGGTTTGAACTGTCAGTGCAGGCATCCTAACGTAATGTCAGAGTAGGTCAAAGTTGAGCTCACCTGGAGTCGATGCCATCCAGCACCGTCTGGGCCTGGCTTCCTATCACCTCTTGTTTCAGGTAGTAGAGCATTCTGACCCTGAGCAGCACCCTGCACAGAGAAAACCCACTGGTCACAATAAAGCCCTGGCCACGCACAAACGCTGAGCAAGCAGAACCAACACACACACACACACACACACACATACACAGACACAGACACACACACAGTAACCTGTTGAACACAATTGAAATGAGGAAAATGTTGAGCTGGAATTTGAAGATTGTACTATATAGCCATGGTCCCATCATTTTCACTGCCATACACTTAACATCACATTACAAACGACTGAATTAATGCCTGTTTTCTATGATTTTATTTGGACAAAGAGCAGAGCACAGCTATCAATCATTAGCTGGGCAGGCATCCCACAGAGCAGGACACATTGCATAACTGGCCATAGACCAGCATACAGGCCAACTCTGATCAATTTAATCGTGAATTACTGTATCATTTAAGTTGACATTACTGTATAGACGTCGCAGGCAGTCACGAGCAGCTCCACGCCTCGACTCTAAAGACTGAAAGAACAGACAAGCGTCTCTCTCTACTTGTCATGTGGTTGTATTCTGGCAGCAGATGAAGGCTGGGAAGTCGAGGCTGACAAGGTAGAGAGAGGCTGACTCACAGGGGAGACATTAGCTCTGTGATGCATGATCGCACATCACAGGCAGCAGCCTTTGAGCGGAGACACAGCGAAGTGGTGGGAACTGACATCATGATGTCTGCTGGAGAAATGCACTGCTGGGGTTTCAAGGATTTTGGATTCAAAATTCTCAATGGAGTATTGTGGAAGTTATCAGCTGTCCTACAATTATCTACACAGAATGGCCACATCTCGGTATATTCACCTCTGATAATGCCAAACAACCTGGCAAATTTAGGGAACATCAACACTGACACAACCAGCTTTTTTGAATGACACCACTTAAACCCCCATTGTTCATGTAAATGAGGTGCCACATAATTGATTTGCCAGGTACATTTTACACTTCACCATTCGGATTATTAGCAGCTTCGAGCACAGTCATCCAGCACCTGTTGGCAGACTCATCTCAAAGTTCCATACACTGGAACCCAAACCCACACTATTCCCTGTCTAGATAAACTGCTTCACTATCTGCTTCTTTGGATTGCAGCCACTTTTTAAAAAACAATTATCACTAATTCTACTATATTCATCCATCATCGTGTAAATCTGTGGCCTCTCATGCCAAGGCTTCTCTACAGCTCTTCTTTCAAGAGCACTGAAAGAACTGTGGATTGCGGTTCTGAAATATAGCGTGCCAGGCATTCCATCTTTCTTCTGCTGTAACTCGGCTAAATATTGTTATAAATGAGCCCAAAATCCCTCCTTGATTCACTGACAGGACTAAGAACAACTGCAGGACTCCAAGGTCTGCCTGTCTGCGGTAGTGATGGATGTCTGTCGTGACCAGTCTGGACTTGTAGCTCTGGTAAATCAGAGTTGAACTTCCTCCCTCTCCCTCCTCCACCCTCCATCCTCCTGTGTGACTGGACCCGCCCAGGAGCAGCTGCTGCTTCCTCTGCCTGTCAGCACAGCCCTTCATCACCCTTTTCCAAGCCTTTGTTAGTGTATGTGTGTGTCTGAGGGATGTGGTTCACTCAGAGAAGCTGCAGAGGATCTCGGCACAGTCACACGCAGTCTTTCAGAAGCAAATAAACCAAGTATGCCTGACATGAGTGGCATGCAAAAAATCCCTCATGGTCTGTTCACAGAAAACACTATCAAAAACCAGCGCAACAGGGAGATACTGCCTCAGCCTCACAGATGTTAGACTGATTCAAAACACACAAACACTATGAAATGTTTATGTGCTTTCTCCAGACTGCATCCTATATGCCTAAGTAGATAGAATAATCACAATGACACTTCTTTACTACAGTGTGCAGTAAAGAATCTGCTGATATTTGCTTGGTCAAGAAAGAAAGTGCTCAAGGACCAAATTATTCACAATGTAATGATCCATTATGATCTACTTTTCTGACCCTTTCAGATATTTCAAGACTTTCTGGTAACCCTCAGAATCATTTACCACTACTTCCTATAGTTTCCATTGCTATGCAGGAGCTGTGTCCTACATTTACTGCCCTGGTAAGGAAGCCAGTGAACACCCCCCACCAGTCACATTCCAGGTCCTCAGAGTGAAAACGCAGAAGTCAGCAAACCCTGCTGACTGCATGTCCCCAATTGCCCGGCGTGTCACATATCAGACAATCCCTGGATTCAGCACTACTGGACAAGGAAACAATGGAGAACTTTCTATGGAAGCTGCAGTGCTCTGCATCCAAAGCCCAACAGACACAAGCCCCCCTTTTAAAAAGAAGCAGCCATCATTTCGGCTTTATATCTCAATGCCCCATGTTTTGATAGCAGCCATGTTTACCCCCTGTCTGTAAATAAGAGAGATCTATGATGGCCATTAGCTGGGCTAAACTCACATGAAGATTCTTATCAGTCAGCTAGCCTCGATATGATGCATGTCTGTTAATCAATCAGTAGACTGTCAGCTCCAATAGATGTTTTAGTGCTTCCTAATTACTGTGGCTTGGCAATGCCACAGTTACCATTTGAGCCACGTGCAAACTGTATTTTCAATACACTTAGGCTTCACTCTATTAAAAATAAATGGAGACAATCTCTCTTAGAAGAGAATAATGACCACCTGCCAGTTGCTATAATAGCATAAAGGTTTAAACACAGACACAAGAACACACAAACTGTCACCCATAAAAGATAAAACTGACAGCCACCATGTGCACTATGAGCAAGTAATATTATACATTACAATTCTCTTTCATTTAATAACCCTATATTAGGCAGTTAGGAATATACATTCCCTGTATAGTGGTTACTAGGAACATAATCTAACTGTCTTACATGTAAACTGAACTGAAAGTATCATCTAAATCCTTCAATATGTAGAATTGTGCGTATGAAGTGGCATAAGGAAACACCTACTTGTTGCAGTGGTGTTTCAGGTGCTTCTTGTAGCCGTCATCCTGAAGCATGTGCTCTGGGTTGTGTTTCCTAAGCCACTCGGCCTTGTGGATGTCAAAAGAGCTCGACTGGGTTTTCATCTTCTTACCCTTTCTGCCCCGAGGCACTGGGGCAGACAAGCCTGGTGAAAAAAGAAGGAAAATAAAAGTCAGTGATGCTGTACAGGAAATGTGATTTTATATTTCTCCATGTGCTACTTCCTGTTGTGTTAAGTGTAGCCTTGACTTCCTGAAACTCACCCAGGTGATTCTGCAGCTCCTTTGTGCGTCCGTCCTCAGTAGGGGCGATGAGGTCCCACATGAAGCTCTTGATTTTATCATCTCCACGGTAATGGACCAGGCAGTAGGCCAGCAGGGCCCTGCAGATGGACTCCACATCCCGCTCAGTCAACTGCTTTTTAAAACGCCCATGGTTGAGAATATCCTTCCAACGACCCCACCTAGAAAACAAAAGGGAAAAGCCAAATTAGGAAACAATGGTCTGAGATTTAAAGCCGTCTGTGTAAACAGAAAGGCTTATTTTAGTGTGAAATTCAACATGTATATTGCTGTCATTACAGTATAGATAACCTTGTCTATTTGTGTATACATTTTTCTTCAATGCATCCTAATTTAAATTTTCTAGTGGGTTTTCTGTTGAGTCCTGTTGAATACCAACTATATTAATCAATGATTGGTATTACGGTAAACCCATTAAATTTATCTTACCCATATACAAGCAAGTTCTTCTCGACTCTGAAGCACTCTGTGCGGCCGTAGCTGTTGAGGCGATCATGGTTTCGCCTGAGCTTAGGTTTGGTTTCGTCGTTGTCACTTTCACCCTCTGAAAGCTCTGCTAGCTCATCCTTGGTGGCACTGAACGGCCTTGTTTGCTTTCTGACACGAGGAGTGTCGATCACCAAGCTGTTCTGTAGGAGAGGGGAGAAGGGGGACAAACATTTTCAGGGACTTGCGGGGAACTTGAAGGAATTTCCAGGTCTACACATAGTATTGCCTCTGTTCATTCATTCAACGTAGTGTACTACTTACTCTGCCATTGACCATTTCCATATCAATGTCAGCCTTTTTGGCCCACTTGTCCCAGAAATTAGGGTCATCCAGAGAGATGTCTGTGCGGTTTCCAGATGCTACAAAACTGGCCTGTAGGCAGACATCAGAATCATATCAGGACATAATCATGTTTGGCATTCCCTGCCTGTCTGTGCCATGAGCTGCTTTTAGTCAACAATCAACAACAGTCATTGACAAGTAAAATCTTGATGAATAACTAGTTGTACACAGTGAGGACTGGGTACAAACAGAATTATAACAGGTGATAAAGTTGCCATTTAGATCAGTTGTATTTGTCCGTTTTATTAACCTTAGCAAAAGTGGATCCTCGTCCCTCAGACTCAATGGTGATGGTCTTTGTCCTGCGCTGAAGGATCTGGTCGATGTCCTCCTCACAGAATTTGGCACCCTCATCCTCCTCGTCCATAATGGCCCCATAGGCGCCACGTCGCAACAGATCCTCAATCTCCTTCTTAGACAGCTGCTGCTGTACAGCCTGAGCGGTAAAGAGAAACATCCAGTTAAGGTCAGGAAACTATCTGGCAATTAACAATAAATTATATCGGCCAACAGATTATGAAATGGACCTCTGGTGCAAAAATGGAACAGTAGCAAACATAACACTACATATATTGCACGACACACCCACAAAACTTTACACCACTAACATAAACAGCCTTCTAAATGCACACAGCCAAAGACACACACATTGGATTATTAAAATCATAACATCAGCAGCCCTGTATCTAACCCGAGCAGCTGTTTAGTATGCAAATATGTTCCGTCAGACCAGATGTGGAAAACTGCTAATACGTCAACCTCCTTATAGTCAGATAATTCTCCGTGGGACACAAACTGCAGCTCAACATCCACCTACACACTTCACACACTGTTGACACACTCCCTCACAAACAGATTAGACTCTAATAGGATTGGTTACACTTCAAGTGGAAATTTTAAGAGTGACCTTCACGTTTTAGGGTTGTTTTTCTTGGCATGGTATCTTATTTTTGTTCACCATCTGTTACAATGTTCCTCAATGTAATTCAGCAGCCGAGATATTACTGTTAACGTCTATTTTATTGGATATACAAACGGGAGAAATGAGGCACTATATTTTGTCTTTTATTACCATTACTTATTAACAGGAGAGCTGAGTTAGTGAGTAGAAGAAGGTTTATGTGTTTATCTTATGAGTAATTTTATCATAACAAATTTTTACATCATTTTCTAGTTCCACTTTTTCAGATTTAACGACTGCAACCTATTTTCAAAGATGGAGAAGAGGCTGGATAGAGTAAACAAACAAAAAGGACATATAGAAATATAATAATTTAATGGGTATGGCTAAGGTACATCAAGAGGAAAACACGGATAGAAAGGTAAAAGAGAAAAAGGAATAAAATCAGTGTCATGTTTTTTTGTGTGATATTTTGATGCTAGGAATGCTGAAATAATCATATCCAGCCAAGACCAACCAGTGAAAAGGGTGGTATTTATCACAAGCAGTGTCTTTGACAATTACCTGAACATAATTTACCTGACTAAATGATTTAATATCCCATTTCAATGCGAGACAATTTGGATAATTCTCAAACTTACCCCTCCCCCGGTGCCTCCTCCGAGGCTGTTATCTCGGCCACTCATGCTCTGCAACACTGCTTTGTCCAGGCCCAGCTTGAGGCTGGCGCGATCGAACATTTCTCGCTCGTATGAGTTCCTGGTGATCAGACGGTACACCTTCACTGCCTTGTTCTGACCGATCCGATGGCAGCGAGCCTGGGCCTGTAAAATACAGAAATACTGAGAAATCTGCACTAGACATATAAATATCTACACTTTGATTTAAATGGCACCTGCTCTTAAATGTCTGTTAAAAATTAGATTCTACACGAACATGTAGCAAAAAATACCGGATGATACTTTAAACATGTATGCTTGACTGGACACAGTGTAAAACCATGTTCCAAGGTGACGAGTCTTGTTGGCAGACGTTCATATGAACAGATGTCAAACGAGAAAAAAAACTCTCGGAATGCCAAATTCCCCTAATGCTTAAACATTATTGGTACAAATCTACAGCGGTATGTGCCATGTACTGCTGAGTGAGTCTTTGAGTCCAACCTGCAGGTCGTTCTGTGGGTTCCAGTCAGAGTCAAAAATGATGCAGGTGTCTGCTGCGGTGAGGTTGATCCCAAGGCCACCAGCTCTTGTACACAGCAGGAATACAAAGCGGTCTGAGTCGGGTTTACTGAAGCGGTCGATAGCAGCCTGTCGCAGATTCCCACGAACACGTCCGTCAATCCGCTCATACAAGTACCTGCAACATAAACGAATGAACCATGATGCATGTATATCACAATAACTTATTATATACACAAGTTATTCAGAGATGTCTTACTTGGGTCCTTTAAATATCTAAATACCAGTAATGCTTCCAATTTGCTAATATGACTTTAATAAACATCTTAGCTGAACCAAAACATACACCTGAGAAACAGTATCCTCCAAGATAAAACAGTTTCTACAAGGAGTAGTTTTGCTTTTTCATCCTTGTGTCCATTCTCATCCCCTCCCACAACCTGACCCCCTGCCCTCCCTGGTGTAATCCACTTCCACTCAAGAGAAACCTCACAGAAGCTCCCGCTTGTCTAATGTGGTGGAGCCCTGAGGGCTTCTGTAACCTGCTGCTGAACCCTGTCTGAGGTCTGTGCTGCGCAGCACCTCACATGTTTACAATGGTTTCGGGTTTGCTCCAGCTTCTTGTGGGAAGCCAGAAGAATGAGAGAGAAAAAAGGATGAGACAGAGGCATGAGAAAAATAAAAGGATACAGACAAAGACCAAAAAAGTAAGGAATGTGAAGTGGAAAAGACAGAGGAATAAGACTTAAGAGAATAAGAAAGCGAGACCCAAACTCTTATCCGTAATTAGTAAATTCCTAAATGTCATTAAATTCTAAACCTAATTCCTTCTTGAAAAGCTCTCCCCATGATCGCCTGGTTGAATGTTCTTGACTCCCTGACTCAATTTTAGCTTTTTATGAGACTTCTGAGCTTTACCCACCACTGACACAGACAGAACCAGACACACTGAGGGAACCGAGATGAGAGCTCATAATTCTTTGGTTCTCAAAGCAATGCTGTAGTACAGCTGTGACTTGGTTTGTACACAGTGGCATTATGGCTGTAATGTAAATCCTAATCATTTTCTTTCACTCCTGTCAGCTGCTCCTGTGCTCTGTGTGTGGGGAAACAGGACACAGAGAGGAAAAAGGCAGTTTCTGTCTTAAAAAAAAAAAAGCCTAAAATCCCATGGGTTATTTTTGGTGAGTGAAAAAGCTGTTCTTTGAACTTCAAAACTGAAACCATGTGGTGGAGCTGAGATCTTATCAAGCTAGAGTGCTGAAGATTAAAATAGCAAGTTGTCATCTGTAAAATCCTTTGAAAGGACTTTTAAAAAATATTTTGGCAAAATAGAGTGGAGTTGAGAACTGTTTGGACATAACATGCTAATTTCAGATATCCTCCAACCACCCAAAGGTTAAAGGGAACTGGACACTTTATATTAGTCAAAGGTATGAGGGGGGTATTAAAATGTTTGCCAGTGTAATGTATGGATGTTTCTTGTGTGTATGCTATGTATTGTCTAGTGCATGCTGGTATATATTCCAGCTCCTTTTGACACAGAACAGGATAAAGAGAAAAAAAATGGATGGATAGATATAAATGTGTTGTTTTGACTCATTTGCTGTGATGAAACACCAGGCTCTGTATCTCTACTTGTGAATGCTGCTACCAGCTGCTCTCACTGGCCACTGGCTGTTATGTATTGCAAGCTAACAGACAATGCTATAGAAACTAGGGTGTCTTGTTCCCAACCATGAGTCAGATGATCTTCAGTAATGTAGCCACTGCACTATACTAAAATCCTCTCAGCCAAAAGATTTGATACGATATGGTCAGAGACTAAGAGTAACTTTACATTTCTGAGCACTATGTCTGCTATAGTTTGTATAGTCAGACCAGCTTACCTTCTCTGAATGAGGTAGTCTTCCAAGATGTCCAGGCAGCGCACCATCTGTGAGAAGATGAGCACTTTATGTCCTCCTGCCTTCATCTTAGGCAGTAATTTGTCAATGAGGACCAGTTTCCCAGCAGACTGTACCATAGCCTGCAGGTGAAAGTCAATGGCAGTGGGGCTATGCACTTCCCTGAAGTCCTCAAGGATCTTCTCTTCGGCCCCTAACATAGCAAAGGCATGGAAACATCAGCAAAACTGGTTTTCACAAGTCAGACTGTTTTTCTAGATTAGAAAATTTTCTGTAATTTATTGTCCACTGTCTATTCACAAAGATCAAGTTTTACTTCTTCATGAAAAATAGATTCAGAAGCACATCTAGTATGTTAACTGTTTAGGTGCATGTGCAACATACAAAATATGAGGCATAATTATAGAGCATATG
>OMNN01030883.1:56329-91658 GCA_900302755.1 Chromis chromis
GGTGCTGCAGATTTGCTACTGCTGACACTGGCTCAATAAAGAAGCAAAACACTACTCAGCACAAAAATGCAAATATATACAAGATCTCTTGAGATTCTGATGGATTTCTCTGGGCAACATGCACAGTCTGATGTCCTTGAGTTAGCAAATTATAGTGAGCACTTAAACTGCTAAACTGAACCGATAACACCCCTAGAAGACTAATAAAGAAATTGTGGAATTGCAGACCTTCTGCTGTTTTGCCTTAACTTAATATATTTAAAATCTATTTAAATTTTCCCAAACTGTCAGGTTTTCAGTAGCATCCTACCTTTGATGAGGTAGGGGTGGTTGCAGCACTTTCTCAGCTCCATCATGGTGTTAACCAGATTGGGCATATTTGCTTGGCCAGCTCCTTTAGCCAGGAAAGAGAAATTCTTCTCTAGGATGGCGCGATAGTACTTCTTTTGAATGTTGGTGAGCTCAACCTCAATGATGGTTTCCTCTTTAGGAGCCAACTTCTTCTCCACATCCTCCTTCAAACGACGCAGCATCATGGGCTTCAGGATACCCTGAAGCTTCTGTACCTGTGAGCCAAAGAGATGACCAGACATTCATCAGTAAGACATTCAGCAGCTGCTTGTATACTACACTCATATTGGGTTACAACTGCTGTTCATGGGCAGGAAAAGAGTGGGGTTATATTGGGTTATAACAGTATCACATGCCACTACATTTTTTTGGTATGCTCCCATCAGTTTTCCACTGCCAAGTTGAGATATGTTTATTTAATAACTGTGTTCAAGAATTACGGAAATTCAGTTTCTCTTCCAACTCAGAGACGACCTGTACCAATGCTGAAGAATAAGCTAAACCTATGTACAGTACTTTAATCAAAGGCATCGTCATATTGCTATATATACTATTTATAGCTGGTTGAGCCTTAATATGCAGTACAAAGCCACATTTCCCAAATCATGAGTTTCTGCTAGAGTACAGCATCCCAGCTTAGTTACTACTACACCCCAAGGATTGAGCCAGCTTTGCACAGCCACCGTTCTTTTTGTTGATTACACATACTGTACCGGGCCTCGTCTAACATCAGTTATGGTGTGTGCTGAAAATGTGTCTCTTAACAGCACCAGCAACTTTTACTATGAAAAGGATTACACATTTCCAGTGGCAGTGCTAGATTTAGTACCACGTGACGAGCGTGGCTGTTCCAGATATTTTAACTTTCAACCTCATACTTCCGTCATGTTTTAATGGTCTTTAATGGTCTTTTCTCTGAGCATCTCTTTAGTGCTGCTGGCTAAAAAGGAAATGCAAAACAGCAATATGTAGAAGGAGATGTGAAAGCAGCCTTTTTAATGTGAGCAATTGTGCCAATGCGTAGTCCAACAATAAGTAGCCTAATACCCCATTATGTGTGATCATTATCCACCATGTGTCTGTGTTGTTCCAAATATCACTGTGGCCTAGTTAGAAAAAGCCCCACTTCAACACTTCCACCTGTATCAACAGAATCTTTATATTTGAGCATCAGTGTGGGTAAAGTGTCACATTGGCTGTCCTTTAATGTGATTCACCTATATTAAAATAATATTTTCTTTTAACAGTTGCAGTTAATGTGCCCAATATGGCAGCAAAAGTTCAAACTACGTTGTCTGGTCTGATCTTGTGACATCCACTTTAGGCTCAATAATATAGTAAGTTCACTTTTCTGAACATTCAAAACATAAAAATGTTAATTTAAATACCTGCTCCTCAGTCTTGAGGTCTCCAAACTCCTGCATGAAGGTGTTTTCAGAGGGGAAGCGTGCCGGCTCCAAGAAGTGGAGCAGGCTGAAGAGCTCCTCCACTGTGTTCTGGAGAGGTGTACCTGTCAGCAGGACTTTGTGCTCCTTGAAGAGGACAAGAGTTTAAAAAGAATCAAAATATGTTCAATTAGGTTTTAATCTACATGTGAAACTTGTACAGCACTAAGGCTACTTGAAATACGTGTGACTCTCTCTATAAACTGATAGTTTACGCACCAGGCTCATGAGCTTGAACCCCTCTAGCAGCTTGCAGTTCTTGTTCTTGAGACGATGGGCCTCATCAATAATAACGCAGCGCCACTCTATGGCGTTGAGTTCGGGGCAACCTCCCAGGATCATCTCAAATGTGGTGATAACAGCCTGGAACCTGTAGGCACCTCGTATCGGACGACCCTTAAGACAAAAAGAGGAGACAATTTAGAGATTGTGATAATTATACACAAGAAATGGTTTCACAGGTGGAGGGATGTATGTATGTGAAAACATTTGTTCTGCTTTTAGTTGTAAGAAATATCTCATTCCATTAATTTTAATGCCACATAATGCATACTGAGAGTATAATGATTATGTCATTATTGAACTGTATAATCTACAGGAAAAATTGCCATGAATACATGCAGACTTCACATACGTAGTTCTTTAGTGCACAGTTGGAGCTGCTCCTTTTGCCTGTTGGCACTACGAACATAAATATTTGCAGCCTTTTGCTGTTGACAGCCAATATATAGCTTCCTTTATTTAAGTCTCATCGACAACCTAAAAACACATCTCTTGGTTAGGGAGCTATCTACAGTACTACCAGTACACGAGCACCCGCTAGTGAGTCTTTACGCTGTTTGTTTATTTGTTTTCTTGTTTGTCTGTCTGGGGAGGCTTTGCTTTACCCCGCCTCTCCATTTGTATCCATTGCCTTGACAACAGTCCTCGAGGGATACTCAGTTATCCAGTAACCCCCTCCCACAGCCAGCCAGCCAGCCAGCAGACTGCTGTAGAGGAGCCACTCTCTCTGATATGCCTGAGCAGCGTTGACAGAGAGCTCCCCTTGGGGGCTGCTATGACATCACAGGCTGCCTGGGAGACAGCCTGGTGGCGGCTCCACTCTGTTCGCTCGCACTCGCCTTAATTCCTCCTACGGTTCTTCGGAATACTAAGAGCTCCTAACTGCCTGCTGCGATACATCACATGGCCTGCCAGCCACAGAAAGCCTCTGCCCAAGGCTCACTAACTACCTCACAGCCTACTTATTGTCGGACACGGGCCCTTCTTTGATTCTTATTACATATTCATCATAGTATTTTAACTCGCTTATTAATTTAAACATTTTCTTCAGCTTTTTGAAATTTCTGAAACAAGATCTGAACTCTTTAGCACTAAGTAATATATGCATATAGATTTTGAAGAGTGATTTGCTGATATTACATTATTTTTGACAAAGTAAATCAATAGTCACAAAATTATTCTTCTACACACAGCCTCAATAAAAACTTTTCTTCTTTTTTTTTTTTTTTACAGACAACTTGTGCTGAGCTGCCTGTTTCCTTCTTTCTACGGAGGTGAGTTTTTCTCTCCTGAAACATTGTGCTAGGTGAGTTTGCTGCAGTAGTACAGAACTGTAAAGTCTATCTGGGCTTTGTGTTACACGTGGTAACCACGAACTGCGTGGCTTTTCAATATCCGACTCCCATTGTTGTAAGCAGACGTCCTATTCCGAAACATATCATTACATTACTCACTGGATTTCATGTTGCTGACACAGTGCTGCTGTTTTCTGAAAAGCACTGTGATTATTTTAATAGAAGTGAATCACTGCTTTCCACTCTAAAGGTAAGCACAGCAGTATTTCTTTCCGCTTGCCTGTCCTTAAAAAGGAAAGATTAGGTATGTCAGAAATAACTAACAGGCCTCTCAATCCCCATTATTCCCTTTGTTTTAGATAAGTGAGACAAGCTGGATGCCCCCTTGTGTGTATACAACCGACTTTTGCCCAGCTCCTCAAGGCTTTTTCTCAGGAATAAACAGCTACTGTGGTGACAAAACACAGAAACACCACTAGGGGGAAAGCTGAGTTCTCTCTTAGAATAAATAACTCCGATAGCTGCACCGCTATACCCACATCTCGAGAACCTAAAATAATGTATCAGTTGGGAAAGTTTGCATTTGACAAGATAATGAAAAGTGCATTCACTAGGGACCACTTGCAAGGCCGTCAATCTTAGTACCCTTGCACTCTTACTTGAAAATAATACAAGCTTTTTATTATAGAGACTACGTGATGGAATAACAGAACTTAACAGGCTTTCTGCAGGTGTTTGCTTTTTTATTTTTAAAGGAAACACTGAGAATGGTGTGTACTAGTGTAGTTATTGAACCCAAGTATCAATTCCACTAAATACTCTTAACACCCAGCTCACACAAATTTACACTCTGTTGTACTGTGAGGTGTCTTGTTTAATACATTTCATAAATTGATTGATAGGGAATCGTTCTCTAGTGTAGCTTCACTTTATGTATCCTCTTCTCTATAAGAGTTGCATGCAAAAAGATAGCCGTCCTCAGTGCCCATTTACCTGTGCATCCCTGAAATACATCTCGTACTGCTGGAGCATCTGCCTGCTGACCATGCTTCCATGGTAGACGATGACATTGAGGTGGGTCCAAGTACGAAACTCGCGCTCCCAGTTGGCGATGGTGGAGAGTGGGGCAATGATGAGAAAGGGCGCCTTGATGCCTACGCGATAGATCTCTTCTAGGAATGTGATGGACTGGATGGTCTTTCCCAGACCCATCTCGTCGGCCAGGATGCAGTTACGTCTGACAAGTAGAAGATAACAAAGGTTAGAAGTGAAAAGGTGTGGACACAGCTGTGATAGAATAAAAAGAGAGCAGAAGAAAACAAAGGCAAGAGTTTAAAAAAAGGTGATGAACCACTTACAAATCAGGGACGCCTGATTTAGTGTAAAACTAAATATTTTATCTCTGATGTATACAGTATAAGTAGATGTGTGGGGGTGTGGATGTTTACAGTCTAACTAAGCTGCAGCCTGAGGCATGATGCCTCCATATCACTAAGACAAAGTGGTGTGCATTTATTGCGTGATTTTTGTTGTTGCATGTATTCTTACATTGGTGCACAAAAAACGGTGAGTAAGGAGGCCCAACAGGAGAAAAGGACAGGGAGTGACACAAGGAAAATGCAAAACTCCCATGATAATAAAAAGAATAAACAGCAAACAACGGAGGAGAAAACGACATCATCAGCAGTAATAACAGAGCAAAGATATGAGATACAACATAATAGCAAATACAACTGCCTCTGCTGCGTGGTGTACTCCGGCAAACCATTTATTCAGCTGTCCAGTGGGTGGGGGTATTATGTCTTGATGCTAATTGCAACGTGCAGATATTCCCACTGGCCTCTTAAGCAGCTCTCTACTTTTGATGAATCTCTCTGCGTAGGCATACACAAACTCTTGCATGCTCACACATAACAAAACCAATTCCCAGGGTTAATGCAAGCGCACTGACACCGTGTACTCCAGATGTACAGCGCAGCGCTTCTTTTGTGATCGTGGGCGAAGAAAAGCAATTGTTGTTGCAGCAGTGTGCACCTTGACAGGAAATTTGACTCTCCTCACAGGCCCTACCAAATAATGTGAATACAGCCAAATCGCAGCATGGTCCACACACAGGATACAAAACAGGAAAAGTCATTCATTATTCATTATCTGCAGTCCCAATACACAAAGAAGATTTTTCATGAAATACAAAATGTCTATGTGCAATCAATCAATAAATATACTGTAGTATTCTGCACTGACAAATATTTTCATTCTTTAGGCTATCTTTATTGATAGAAATGGGGCCAACAAAATAACAGAAACACCTTTTTTCATCCCCGGTTCGCGTCCCGGTTAGGACGTCTGGGATCTTTCTGAGGCAACTCAGCGTACATTAACCTATTTACCTTTATATTCATGTTGACTCCAGTTGTAATTTGACTCTATTTGAATTATAAAGCAGTGGGATTTTATCAGTTTTACAATACAAGTTTAATGTTTTGTCTAACTTATTCAATCACGAACAGCTAATCTATGTTTACAGAACATTAGTATCAAATTTGCAGACCAGAGAGAGGCAAGACATCAGACTGTTAATACCCTGAAGTATAGTTACCGAGAGTTGTGTATATTGTGTAATGTGTGTGTTTCTGTCTCAAGTTACTTGCAACTGGAGATATTGTGCAGGGGTTCTTATATCAGACTCCAGATTTACCTTCATAGGGTTTCACTTTCATTAGTTGCTTACTGTCAGTTATGAAACAACTTGTGCATTGTTTTCACAGTTTAGAACACTAGAAGATCACGTCACTTCTTATCACCGTTGTGGTGTCACACCTATATGCCCTGGTCAAGATCATGGTTGCAGATATTACAACAGCAAATTCACACCAGTAGTACACATGGATTCAGGTCTGTACAGGTCTGCATACATAGTAGTTAAAACTGACCTGTTGTACCAGTTGAAGAGGAGCCAGTTGACCCCCTCTAGCTGGTAATCCCTGAGGCTGTTGCCATTCCTGTATTCCCTCGACTGTTCCCTCTTCTTCCACAGATTAGCTGGGGGCCGCTCCTAGGTGACAAAATTTAAGGGGTAAGTTTTGATGACCGTTTTGAAATTACCTTAACACTTGCGTTTTGAATGAACAGATTTCTACAGAATTTAAATATATTGTATATTCTATATAGAAGGACAAGGATAAGGCAATGTCTGGAAAAGTAATGGAGATAAAGGAATAAAAATGTTTTTAAAGACACGAAAGGCAAGGACATACAGATAGCTTAGAAGCCTCCAATGAAATAGGAATGATTAAAAGCAGAGCAAAGGCACCAAAACCAGCGACCAATCTAACCTTGTCACACCAGCAGAGCAACAGGATAGTAAGACAGCCATGTAATGTTTGTATTTTGAAAATCTGTCTAAAACTTGTCTGGAAAAATTCTTGTCATATACGATAGTAGGCAAATGGCTGTGAGCACTTAAATGTATTTGGCTCTTTATTGGGAAACAGGTGGTGTAAAGATTGACCAAAATGTGAACTACTGAGCTGGACAAGGAAGTGAAAATTGCAAGAGGAAAGAAACATTTTTTAGCGAGTCTTAGTAGTACAGCTAACACGACGGATCTTGTCTGTCTTGTCTGGTTACTATATTATACTATAAATACAATAATGCTTGCAGTTCCGTGTATGAGAACCTGCAAGTTAAGCTGAAAAACACTGTTCTCTCTTTGATTTCATTAGCTTATTTCTTCCCTCCTAAATGTTACCTTTTACAGTCTGTTCACCAGATCTTCCTTGTCTTTACTTGGAACAATCCTCTGATAAAAACATAGTATTATTTTTACCTTTTCAATATAAACACCATTATCTGATCTTGCAGTGACTGACAGCAGGTGTTTGTCTTTTAAGTTTGTTCTCTTTACTGTGTGAATGTGGTCTTTCTTCGTTGAGTTTAATGTTTGGCTGATGATGCCAATTAAATTCACCTTACAGTACATGTTTGCAGACGCTGTGTAAAGATTCCACTACATTTCTGAAAACAGGGGAATACCCTTATTAGCACTTCAAAATACCAGCAACAAAAGAAAACAAACACATATATACAGCATGAGAGTGACAGAAAAATATAAAAATACAGTGATGACTGAGGAATCCTGGTAGGCATGGCTTACCATCCTGCGCGAGTCTGGCTTTGCTGCCTGCAGCTGCTCAAACTCTTCAATCTTGCTCTGATCTACGTCGTCCTTCAGCTCCCAGGTGCTGTCCTCGTAAGGCAGAGAGCACCACTTCACCAGGTAGTATACCACTTCCTACAGCAGGCAGAGAAGAATCAGCACTGGAAAAGACTAGAGCGAGGCCAAGCTTTGCTTTTATAATATTAACAAAGGCTGCGAGGCAGCCCATTAGGATGGCCTTGGGCATTTCTAAAATACAAAGACATTGCTACAGTGGAGAATATATTGAAAGGAGCACAACCACAAAAAAACGAGAAAAAACTGAGTAAAACATGTTCAGCAATGCTGACACAAGAACACACACACACACTACTCACGTATGTGAATACTAAATGAAAAAGGATTCCCTTTACCTCTCCAGTGTCTTTGTCCTCACAATACGACACCTCCAGCACTCTGTCTACCTCTACATAGTCAGGGTTAAATGGGTCCTCTTCCATCTGAGAGAGACAGAAAGAAAGACAAAAGGGAAAGAGAGAGATTGAAACGGAGAGGATAAGCCTAAGTGCCCACTCACCATCTGGAATCTGAGACAAACATCACTACTATATCAACTGATTGAGTAAAGAGATTCAAATATATGCACACAGATGTGCCAGCCCACACAAACCAAACACAAAAAGTGCATTGAACATCCACACACAATGGTTAGATATATGTACACTTAGCACATGTGTGCTTAAAGACCTCAAATTATGCAAACACACACCTGCTCATAGCAATGCCCAACAAAATGTTCTCCACAGACAGTATTCAGCATGTCCACAGACACAAAACACAGTCACACAGCCTTACATCTGCGAAGAAGAGTGCCCTCTGTGCTTGTTTCATCTTGAAGCGTTTGATCTTCTGCTGAATCCTCTTGTCCTTCACCAGCTGTTGCTCTGTGGCCCACTCACAGTGTAGATAGGAGCTGATGACCGCACACACACAAACAGACTAGGGTGAGAAACCCTGAAAAACACCTTCCAAACAGCATCTGGGGCCTTTGCTACGGCCAGCAGGTGTGATCACAGATTGCAGATGTGGTCACAGAGTCTTTCACTGGCATGCTGTTTGAACTGATCTCCTCAGTCATATTTGTTTTAGAAAATGAATGTGAAAATGAAATGAAACATGAAAGTGTGACATTCATATTTTCATCCTTTTCAGCATTTGGCTAAGAAGTAAGAATGTGATCTAGCTGATGACAGATTATCTGTCATGTGAAAAGAAATTATTTCTCCGAGAAGCTGAGTATGGCTCATAAATCCTAAATTCAAAAAACTCTCACACTGACACTTTGCTGTGGGAGTGAGCTAGAAGTTTTATTAATATTCCTGAGTTCACATAGGAAAATTAATTGACTGTTACAAAATTTGATGAAAACACACACAGCAATACTGAAATCTTTCCCAAGGATGTCTGTGATGCTTGTATGCTTGTGATTGGACAAGTTCTTATTCAGCATCGTTTTACAAAGCCTTCAGGACATCTGCTTTCTGTTTTGGCCTAATTTTAGTTTTAAGAATTTTTGTTATAATTTAGGAAGATTAGTGCAACAGCAGTGTCTGGAACAGTGTCTACAAACAGATCACACACTTACTGGAATGACTACAGGCACCGTTTATTTTTATAAAGTTCTTAGAAAAAATACCACTAACCAC
The DNA here is from genome assembly GCA_900302755.1 of Chromis chromis. Taxonomy (NCBI): domain Eukaryota; kingdom Metazoa; phylum Chordata; class Actinopteri; family Pomacentridae; genus Chromis; species Chromis chromis. Next base: position 65,568 of record OMNN01030883.1, read on the forward strand.
CCAGAAGGTACAGCTGAAGAATAAACTTACTAGTTTTTGTATTTTACAAAAAACTCCTCCACTTCGACCACCACTCCTGGAGAAACCTACAAAGAGGTTTAAAGTGGCAGAAGAACATAACAATTAGGAGCAAAGCTTTCATTTTGTTCATAGCTCTATGATAAATAAAACATAGCATGTAAAAAAAAAATACAAATATCAAGTTTAAAATGCTAAGAACCAACCAGACAGTGCTGATAAATAATTCTTACTATCAAGCAATGTAACTGCCAACTTTTATAAAACTTGTGCAACAATTAAGTGTGCTGCTTACAAGCACTGAAAACTAGCAAAGAAACAACAGTGGTAATTAATTACCTCCTTCTTAGCGATACGAGAAGACATGATTTTGTCAACAATGGCAGCATCCTCTTCAGTGGGATTCTCCTACAAATGCAGTGGACATGAAACATTTAATGTCAGCTGCTACTTCATATTCCCCCAGCATGCAGTTGCATAAACGTCTTCATAACACAAAAGCCACACACCAGAGGCTGTCGTATCCTGTGCAGATTGTAAATCCCTCAGGCAAATTTGTGACAACATAAATAAAACTGACAGCTGACAGATTCAGACAATGGGAAGTGGGGTGGAACTTTTCCATAATATACAGTATTTGTAGAAAAATGGTGTTGAGCAGAGCCGTCTTCACAATGCTCCCTAATCTCTCTGCTGTTGCATCTAAATCATTAAAAATGGGCACTGAATATGTATCTTTCCTCTTTGTGCAGGCTTACTGCAGGGGTCCTGGTTTGTACGTCACAGTGTGATAGTGAAAAGAACAGGCTGTTCTGCACTTCAGAGCATGTAGTCCTGTTGCTCTTCTACAGAATGTGTTCAAGTTCTTCTATTTATGAGTGAGGCCTCAACAATATTAATGCGCATCAGTACCACAAACAATCCTTCACCTTTCTAAGTTAACGATACTTCAAATATTTGCAAGATTTATCAGCAGTTAAATCGATTTGGCTCTACTCTGCACTCGGGAACAGCATTTTATTTTATTTTTTAAATGAAGGAATTCAACTTCTTAGCAAAAGGGGATCTATAGGCAGAACTACTTACTACAAACAGTTGAACAGCAGGCTGCTTGGATGCTCCAGTGTTGGATTTCTTGGCTTTGACAATAACCTTGACTTCCTCATCAGACAACCTGGCCTCCAGCTCTTCGGCATACTTCTTTCTCTTTACCTGGCGATTAGACCGCCTCTTCTAGAGAAAGAGAGACAAGGACATTTACAAACAAAAAAGAAAATCGATCTTGAGTACTTCATCAATCAATTTCAAAACTGAAAACATAAACATCAGGATGAAAGTTGGGTTACCTTCCCTCAACTTTTTATTTAGTATTCAAGGCAGATAATTCTTTATTTTTCATGTCTTAAGCTGAACAAGTGGCTCTACTAAGCATAAAGTAGGAGCAGGTTTGAGCTGCTCAGTGCAGATGTTGCTGGAACCACTTATCTGACAGAGGATCATAATAATAATAATAATAATAATAATAATAATAATACTTTATTGAAATTCCTTCTCTGCATTTGACCCATCCTATTCAAAGTTAACCATAACTATACATACTAGGAGCAGTGGGCTGCCGCGGTGCAGCGCCGGGGGAGCAGTCAGGGGTTAAGGGCCTTGCTCAAGGGCCCACAGTGGTGGTGACTGGGACAAGAGGTCGCTCTCACTTTCCCACTTCAACCTCTTGCCAGACCGGGAGCTCGAACCGGCGACCCACCGATTACAAGTTCGCTTCAGTTACTGATCAAAGTTATTCTCATCTAAATTCCATAACAGCTATAGCTTCAATATAACTCAAACTATTTTTAGAAAGTAGCATTAAGATAATCTGTCAACTGTGTAGCATTTTTTCTTCAATATCACAACAACCCATAAGTTATACTTGATGTCGACGGGTGAAAAACATGAATGGCAAAATTATTCAACATCAACATTCACAGTTGCCCCATACTGAAAATGCTAATATGGGTCATCCCTTCCAGCAGGCCATGACCCAACATAACCCATGAATGACCTTCTTAAATTTCAATCAATCAAGTAGGAAATCCAGAAGAAAACACTACACTCTGCAAATGAGACAAATCAGAAACGAGAGCACTTTAAAATCCAGCTTCTTTCTATTCCTTCCTGTCAAGCCTTTATAATTATCACATGCGTGGGCTGCTGTATCCTGCATCAATACATGAACCCCTCCTAATGATAATATGTAGTTAATTAGGAATAAATGCCACTGAGCCAAAGTTAATTAGGTGTGCAGCATAATATCCCTGTGGAGATATACCCTCACATCCACAAAGCCAAGCTGACCAGAAGCTGGAGAGTCAAACCTGCCACATGCCACGACAACAGGGCTGAACCCCTGAGGAGACCATGCTTCTGTTCTAGCTGTCGGCCACGCTACCTCGACTTCTGCCACACGATCATCCTAAATGAGTCATCAACAGACTTTTTTAATTAAGGCCAGGGGCGCCATTTAACGAGCGTAATTATATCATAGGATGTCGTCCGGATAGGACTCAAAAAGAGGAGGAAGAGGTGGTGGGGCGTAAGAGGAGACAAAGTCCCTTGTCATCCCCACTCATTCAGACATGTCACTTGTCAAAATCCTGACAGAACTCAGCAGTGAGAAAAGAAGAACACAACTGTTTTAACAGCTGAAATAAATAGACTCAGGTGTCACCGCTACTATTGTCACGATTACTCAGATCACATAGAAAACAGCCGTAACATTGCTGTGATACGATGGTTGATCAGTGCTAGACAGCAATTATTCGTGTTCACTATGAATGCAAGCGGCTTGATTTTGACTTTACGGCAGCATGTGTCCAGTCTAACTTTCTCGCCGCTCTACAGACCAATAAGGTCATTAATGACTAAATGTCTTCATGAGACCTTAAATTAGTTCTACCTGACTATCTACAATGAAGTAATCAAACCTTTAATGATAAATTACATAGCTGAGCACTTGATACTGCACTTGGGGGCAGTAGTGGTCTAGTGGTTTGTGAAGCAAACTTGTAACCGGTGGGTTGCCGGTTTGAGTCCCCGGACTGGCAAGAAGTTGAGGTGGGAAAGTGAGAGCGACCGCTTGTCCCAGTCACCACCACTGTGGGCCCCTCAGCAAGGCCCTTAACCCCTGACTGCTCCCCGGGCGCTGCACCACGGCAGCCCACTGCTCCTAGTATGTATAGTTAAGGTTAACTTGAATAGGATGGGTCAAATGCAGAGAAGGAATTTCCCCAAGGGGATCAATAAAGGTTAGATTATTATTATAGATTATAAATTAAAACATCTTGATCACAAAAGATTAACAGATTTTGCTTAAAAGAAATATCATTTATAACCAACCAGTTTTTCACTTTTTTTCTTTACACACAAAGATTGTGATGAATGTAATCAATAATCAAGGTAAAGCAAGGTAATCTATAAATATTTGTACAATAATTTAGGACTACTCAACGAAGATGTAATTGATAGTCATCGCCTGTCTTTTTTTCTACCTTAAATAATCTCAAATTCAAGAGAGCAGTATTTAATTTTCCACCAGAATGTAGCTGTAATTACTCTGACTTTGAAAAAAAACAAGGAGACACTTCAATTCCACTGGCAGCTGTGGCTACATTTCCTTTCACATTAACAATTTTGAATAATGTTGAACACAATTTAATTTGCCATTAGTGTTAAATTTAGGCATCTGTGTGCATGTAAAAGTGCTATTCTTGATGTTTTGACCTAGATAATTCCTCTCCGCTGTCAGTTTTCTCCATCATCAACACAGATAAGAATGTGCACTTGAGATAGCCACCCACTGAATGACCTCCACATGAACCACAGTCAATCCTTCCAGGCTCAAACTAAAGCTGTGAAGCCTTCCTCTATGCTCGGCAGCAGTGCGAACAGTCAGGTCGAGGACACCACTTCGCTCGCTCACTTTTATCAGAATGGTAACAGACAACGAGTCAGCCTTTGCCTTTGTTTTCTCTCTGCAGAGGTGTGACACCACAGGCAGTAACGGTAACACCACATCTGAGTAAAGTGGGGAATTAAACCTAAGTCAAAAGTAGATTAATTTCCACCTAAAACCCAAGTGTTTTCTCACAGTTTAGGGTTCGTGTTTTAATTTGACAAAGTGCGATGAAATACACTACAAGCGCTCCGAAGCATTACAGCTCCAGCTATAATGATAGTTGACTTGCACGGCATTGTTTATATGTCTGTTTGTGAGTGTGTGCGTATGCTGGAACGTACAGAGTCGTCATCTTTAGGAGTGTGTCGAGGGGGAGGGTCATCATCTGACTCCTCTGAAGAGTCTGGCTTTCGCTTTTTCTTCTTTCCAATCTTGATGACAATTTTCCTGAGGGAGAGAAAGACAAACTGTGAACACAATGAAATGAAGGCCAGAGTAATAAAATCCTGCTCCGAGTACATAATGTGTAACCATGCCGTTGTTTATAGACATATTTTGGGTCGACAAATGCCTTGAAGATACAGCCCAGAGGTAACTGATCATCATCTTCAGTCGTTAAACATTTGATTTGGAAACAACAACATGGTTTTACACATATTTTCAGACTCTAGGCATCTTCAGCCCTGGTGTTTATGAATGTCAAAAATAGCACCAGTGTCTACCTCAAATAAATCTAATAAAAACATCTATCCCGTGAATTCAAGCAAATGTACGACGACCTACAAAAAATGTGTTTACTGTCAGTATCAACATAATTTGAAGCATGTACGAATCACATGAAGCAAAGAACCACAAGGAGGGATTGTGTGCTAAAATGACAGTGACTTTGGAGAAACCTTTAACTTGACTAACTCAAACTGCCAAAGCGTCATATTCAGAGCATCTGAGCTCTTTCAGCACAAACTGAATTCTTTGTAACAGCTCTTCACAGTAAAAACCTTAAGGCAAAGAGAACTGGCATTTATTCCAGAAAAAGTTATTTAGCTTTAAATCCACATTCAGGCATTTTAACTGCTTCTAACTAGGTGGATAAGGATCTGTTTGGGTGAAAGGCTGTCTGATGGATTCTAAGAGAAGGATAGATAGGCATCCAAAACCATTTGATCATTTGACTGCAGACTGCACGTGCAGAAGTCCCTGAAGATTTCCATCAGTACATATTAAGATAGTCATGGTTTTTCCTGGCTCAGAGTAGGCCTTTGGGGTTTCACTACGCATGATAGTGAGCATGAACGGTCTGCATACAGTAAAAGAATGAATCTGTGTTCGTTTATTTTACAAAAATCTTTGCATTTTCCTGCTATTTAAGACTTTTTGACAAACAATAATGCCTGTTATGCTTGAGGAAATTAAACTCCAATTAACATGAGTGGTTAAAAATCATTTCTTCTCATTTTGGTGCTTGTAAGTTCCTCTTCGTGGGGTGCCTATAAACTCTTTTTTTGAGGGGGAAAAAATTCTCTTTGCAAGAAAATCCCTAGTAGTGTAAGTGTTCACAGATCTACTTCTGCTGCACTACAGTCCATCAGGAATAGAAGCAACTGAAGCCTTATATTCGATAAGAATATCTCTCTGTACAGCTGTCAGCATGCAGTTTTAAACCCTGACATACATACAACTACAGCAGTGAAAGGCTTGTAGGGAATGCTGGCAAGAGCTGTCAAAAATGTCTTTCAATATATATCGATTCTGAATATATTAATATGAAACGGTTTCAGCACTCATTTCCCACAGTATCAATACATCGATACCAGCTACGTGTTCTTACCCTCTTCTGGAGAGGCAACACGAGCGAGGCAACACACACACAAACACACACACCTGAGTGCCCATATAACCCTGCCCCCTCCTGCTCATTCAAATTGCTATCTTCTTTTTGTTGCTTGCCTCATTTGCTAAAGTTGGACAGCGTTTTGTTATGGCGTTTGTAAGACATCAAGTGCAGAACCTCCATGACCGGTTTTGGTAAGGAAAGGAAAGAGCAAGAGTGTTGTTTGGGATTTAATTAGGCGAACAACACAAGCTACCTTTCATTAATGTAAAACGGTAGCTCGTTATCACGCTACAGCCTTGTTAAATTTATCGTTTACGAAAAATCTAAACCTTTATGCTTTCAATGTCGTGGCCCCCGACATCGATATATTTTTTTAGGTTATTGTATCGAAGTTAGAAATGGCAGTATCGTGACTACACTAATGCTTACACGGATCATAATGCTCACAAAGGGAGCTGCTTTTGCTTATGGAGTCAGGAATTCAGTGCTTCGCTAAAGCTCCTACATAGTTTGCAGGGTTATATTTCTCACTAAAATACCTTTGGTAATTTGTGAGTGTTAAAATTCTCACCATTGGCCTGATGTATAATTATAGTACCAAGACAGACTGCTAAGATGTTAGAATATCGGGAGCCCAAATATCAGCAGATTGCACAATGAATAGACACAAGCTTTTACTTCTTTGCCAGTGTTTCATGCTTTAACTCTCTCTCCTTTTTTTTTCCTACACACAGTCACATATTATTTTTGTGACCTTTCCACATATATTCTCTCACCACTTATGCAGACACTTCCTATCTTGCGCTTCTCCACATGTATTATCTCTTGCGAGTCACAGGCGCCAAATCTCTAGCTTGGTGTGATATTAATGGGGGAAAAAATAAAAAATACACACACACACATATATATACACACACACACACACACACACTAACACACAACAGCATTTTTCCTTCTCACTCTCCAACAAGCTTGCATACACATAACAAACCCACCCCCTCCTTGCCACGAAGAGAAACAGGCTCTACACGCCACACATACAGTCACAGCCCTATTCAGACATGGTGCATGAGCAGGTACGTCTCTAGTGGGGAGGATGTCCCTGTGGGGCTTGTTCATATGAGATTACATGAGAGACTGAACAAAGATTCCCACACTAGCCAATACCTTCTCCCGTTAACCGACAATCCTTCTGTTACACTGTCAGCAAGTCACTTCTTTAGACACTCGATGTCCTCTAGACAGAAAGCCAACTGGCTGACCAATATGTAAATTCTGTAATAAACAGTGAGTCGACCATTTAAAGATTAAGGATATTATTTATCCTTTATCCATTATTTTCCAGTTCATAATTTTGTCTCCATTTCTCCTCCAAGACGTAGCATTTCTGTTTACATGCATCATAAACTGACTTATTTAACAGACTGAGACAAAGGGACACGTGACTGAGACATTCTCTTCTTTTTTCCCACCACCATCTTAGAAATCTTCTAACCATATGGAGATAAAATAGAGGAATAACTATAACAACACAACACTGACTGCATTTTGGGTAATACAGTGCATTATTATTATTAACAAAATAAAAATAAAATCTCCACTTCTGGTCTAACTTTAACTCTTAGACCTTTTTTCAACTCTCATGATTTGGGCGTTGACAATCTTCCCATTCAGTTCAGTACAGACTGAGCTGAAGCGGTGAACTCTAATCCATGTGCTGAATGACAAAGGTATATCGTGTGGGTAAAACAGAGACACATACACAATAGAAGAGGCTTAGAGGACCTTTACATTTCTAACCAGATTTCTACAGTTAAATACAAACCCAAATAAACCTTTTTTTAAATTCTCTAAAATAATTAAGATGGCTGCACGGTGGCTCAGTGGTTAGCACCGTCGCCTCACAGCTAGAAGATCCCCGGTTTGGATCCCGGTTAGGACGCCTGGGATCTTTCTGTGTGGAGTTTGTATGTTCTCCCCGTTCATGCGTGGGTTTTCACCAGGTACTCTGGCTTCCTCCCACAGTCCAAAAAACATGCTGAGGTTAATTGATTATTCTAAATTGTCCGTAGGTGTGAATGAGAGTGTGCTTGGTTGTTTGTCTCTATGTGTAGCCCTGCGATAGGCTGGCGACCTGTTCAGGGTGTCCCCTGCCTTCGCCCGAGTCGGCTGGGATATGCTCCAGCCCCCCCGCAACCCTATAGAGGATTAAGCGGTGTATAGATAGATGGATGGATGGATGGATAATTAAGATTCACATTCTTCAGACATGATTAGCTCGTTCAACTTGTCCAATCCTCACATTCGTAGCAACGTTTGGGATTATGTACCACCTAAGGCCTAACTAAGGAATAATTTGGAGTGGGTATTTGAACTAAACACACTTCAGGACATATAAACACCCATCCACGGACCTATTATAATATTTGTGTAGAGCAGAAATAAGCAGATTCGTCCTGAAGAGCTGTCCCCTCTGCTGGTGTCCCTGCCCCCTATGGATGATATTACATTTCACAAATCCTCTCGACAATGACACTTTATGGTTGCCATGCAACATGCCCTTGGGACTGTATTTGGCAATGTGGGCTGTAATGTTCATGGTGACATCACTTCCTGTGAAATACAACACCAGAACATGTCCACTGACACTATGAATGGCTAGGCAATATGCCAAGTCAGAGTGACACAATGCAAGAGGATAAATTAACCAGCTGCAACGCCCAGAAAAATAGGAAAAGAAAGAAAAAACATACTAAGGCAGCTGAATGGGACTGAGCACTATTGACTAAATAAAAGCTGGCTGTGATACGGACCTTGCAGAATAGCAGTGTCACATCACCAAGCAGCAGCTCAGCAGCTAACAGCCTATAACAGGGCTAAAACATCGCTCTGATTCCCATATGGGAAAACTTGAACTGTGAAACGAGATACTTGAGGGCTGTAAAATCATCAATTGAGCCAGAGACAGACAGTGCAGGCAGAATATTGATAGTGATGCGGTACCTTTGTACTGACATCTATTACATACCACACTAAATGAAAAGTATACATTCCTCATTCACTCACATGGACACACACAGAAAAGCACAAAGCATAAACCACATCTGAGTGAGGGTTCCAGCCTGTTCCGCCCTGCTGTGGCTGAGACACAGGACCACCCAAGGTTTACTAACAGTGGTGCTAATGTACATGCTTCCTTTGACTGGATAGCCTCCCCCTAAGCTAAAATATACTGCATTAACTCAAATGACAGGGAGGAAACTCAGACTTTCAAATCAACCGCTCACTGTTAAAAAGAGGTAAAGCAGTCAGTTTTACTCTTCAGGGTCACAGTCAAGTCTCTCTGATGTGAAGAACCTTTGCACAGGCCGTATAAATGCCACAGAATGACAGAAATTATATCCACTGACCTACGCATTATAAAGTAGTTAACTGGCTGGCCAAGCTGAGAGGCAAATTTTGTCATGCAAAACTGAAAAGTAAACTGAGGCAGTTTGGAAAGTAATATTTATGTACTGAATAATGCTGCATATATGGAAAGTGATATTAAACTCAGCAAGACAGAGTCTGATTGTAAGAAAAATGCGTTAAGTATCTTTCAACATATGTCAACAGCAAAAGGTGTCATCTCTTCTAACCTGACAAACAAGCAGAAAACCTGCACCATGCATTTAGTAACAGGCACTAACCAATCAAAGGGACACATGGAACATATGGCTTTATAGGAGTCAATATATAAAGTAGCAATATAGTTTAAGTAGCAATATAGCATGCTCTGGGCTAATAATGTAGTACCTGCAATACATCCAGGTCCCCAAGTGTAATATAATTTGACAGAGAGATACACATGCACACGTTTTATGCTACTCAATATTCTACTTCACACAGTTTGCAAGAAAAAAAAAACATACTGGTGTGCTGCAAGCTCAATTTAGCCGTCCTATCTACTTTGTTATTTTATGCAAACCTGCTTTAAAAACTAGGCTAGGATAAATGAAGGATGGGGGGGACCATCATTCTTATGGTCTTTTAAAACCATAAGAATGAAAACAAAAAAATGTCATCAGAATTATCTGCCAACAGTGCCAGGCAGAAAACTGTTGCTCTTCTGTATTTTAAAAGTGTAAAAGGTCTACATTGTGCAAATAGAATCCAGGCTTGTGCCTGCGACCTAATTAGAAAACTATAACTAATATTATATTAATATATCCCACATGTAAAAGTGGAAGCGTAGTCTGACATTTAGATCCTGACAGTACTACAGGAACACAGTATTTCAGGCAGACTGGAACATCTTGTTGACTCTTATTTGGATGACAAACCTTGACTCTAAAAAGCAGCCCTTGTGAAATTACTCAGTGGTTCTTACATGATCCAAATCTTGACGCCTTTATGACTGATTGAGGCTAACTATAGTTGTCTTTTGTGATAATTGCTTTATCTAAGGCAAAGAAATGAAAGGAGGCTTTTCTATAATTAAAACTGTAGAACACACAAGGAAACTGGAGTGTTCACAGCAGTTAAGTTGCACTTGATTTATGTTTAATGATTTTAATTATTATTTTTTAAATCTGTATGTTCAAATATATTTCATTTATTTAATTTCTGTTCATTTTTACCTGCTGTTTTTTAAACTTATGTCCTCCATAAAATGTTACATCTTATTTTATTAATACGGTTTCAGACACCATAATGAACATCTTTCAGTTCTGACTCCTCCTGATGGTTTTAACCCACAAGAAGCCTGTATTCTTCAATTTGAGCACTGCACACTCTTCTTCTCCACCTTGTTTCATCTTTAAGATACAGCCACCTGGAGGGTGCTGGCTGCCATTAATGTTTTTACTGATGGAGATGAAAATGATTTATTTGCCTCCCCATAAGGACTTTAAGAGGCCATCCTCCAGACATAATCTTGCATTTCTAATTAGACTACAGCTGCCCCTGATCTGACTTTACAGAGTGATCCCTGATGATAGGCTACCACAAGCCTTTTCCTCAGAGTAATAGGCTAGTTTCTGTTCAAGGCTTTCTTGGCTCCCATCCTCCTATTGTGCCAAATAACCCCCATCCCTTGTCCCCCCAGTGTTGTCCTGCCCTACTTGGCATGCCGCCACTGGGAGTGTATGTGTGAGAGTTTGATTTTAATAGAATCAAGATTGGATAGTGCTTTACAGACCAAGGCTGCAGTGTGGTGCTTCAGCATGTCAGAGAAACCTTCACTGCCGTTTAGTTGGTCTACCTCAGACATTTGGATTGTGTGCGACTGAGTTATCCTCAGAATTGCTGTTAAGTGTGCGCCGTGTGTGTGTTTCTCATCCTGAGGGGCTTATTGACACAGTAGTGCTGGTCCTTGTCAGGAAATCCCCCTTCTTATGAATGGAAGGCTATAATCTCAGTGCCACATAACAGACAACTGGAAACAGTAGTAACAGCACCATCAAGGCCCCTCTCAAAGACAAATACTGTATCAGCACAGAGCACATGGCCACACGGGATTTCTGCTATATTCAGCAAACATTTTAAAAATGGGCAGCACTCTCACATGCATGCATACAACACAGACACTTACAAAGACATTTGCAAAGAAATGCACACACCCACAAACATGTTTATATATCACACGCCAGCACACGTGAACATGCAGACATATGCACCCTGCAAGGGATTAACTAGGAAAACAATTAAAAAACAGCTTTAGCCTTTCCTAATGAAAAAAGTGAGGGAAAAGAGATTAGACGGCTAGCAGGCAAGCCCTGAAATATGAACAGCTATACGCTGCAGCATATACACTAGACTTAAACCTCCATTTTCTATCATGTAATTGATCTCACAAGCACCATTTTGTTTGATATTTCCCTGCTACCCTGCTGCTTTGTAGTATCAGCATATTTAGAACATGCCTGCTCACAGGAAACATTGGATGCACAGCTTTGAGCATGCTGGAAGAACCAAATTTATACTAGGAAAAAAAAGGTAAAGAGGAGGGGGAGGGAGAAACAAAAAAGGGAATGAGCGGCACAGTGCTTTCATCTGATGATTATGAGGGTATTTTTCAGCAGGTAGGCTGCCTAGAAAAGCAAATTCCAGCCTGTTGGGAGCTGTGATCGGTCAAGCCTAGCCTGTAAAATAACCCTTGCTTCTCCCCAGGGGGGGTTATGTTGGTTAATATTTTCATTCAGGAAATGTAAATGTATCAAGCAGATACAGACATAACCTAAAACCTACCTATCTTAGTCCCATTCGTTAAGATTGTGCTCCATTAGAAGATTAAAAACTGGAATACTAAAATTCACACAAATGTCTTCTTCTGAAAACTCTGCGCTTATCTGCGCTGCATCTGCTTTAGATCCTAATTTATAAAAGCAGGGAAATGCAGGCCCTGTGGTCACCCTCCTCAAAACTAAGATGACATTTGCAATACACCTTTACTACTCAAGGCACAATACCTCTCAATGAAAACACACTTTTTGAAACAGACTGTGAGGTGAAAAACAAACTAAACTTTTGATCTTGAGCTTGAATAGGTTGTACAGCACCAACTATGACAGGTAAAATGCTAGCTGTTTAAAAAAAAGTTATAGTTTTGAACTGATCTCATACAATTTCCAAACCTAAATCCAACAGTCTATACATAAATCAAACAAATTTCCCATATTTTAATGCACAAGGAGTCTTAAAGGCAAATGTGCAACTTTTTCACATTAAAATATCACAACCAGTCAATGTTGTCAGTTTTTATTGACTTGTATACTGACATTATCTCAAATGTTTCGAGCGACCGCTTGTCCCAGTCACCTCCACTGTGGGCCCTTGAGCAAGGCCCTTAACCCCTGACTGCTCCCCAGGCGCTGCAGCCCACTGCTCCTAGTATGTATAGTTAAGGTTACTTTTGAATAGGATGGGTCAAATGCAGAGAAGGAATTTCCCCAAGGGGATCAATAAAGGTTAGATTATTAGATTATTAGAGATTATTTAATATGATGATTTTGAGGTAGTCGATTCATCTAATAGTAAGTTAGCAATTACCATTATGATAACTAATGGTGCTTGTATATTAACGTTATGTCATTCCATTCTAACGTGAATATACATGACTAATTGTGATGTCAATAATTCTTTAATAAAAGATCTCTTCCATAAGCAACATTTTCATCATACTATAAGCATTCGAAGCTGCAGGACAAACACCTGCAGTATTTTTTTTAACAGATGATGCTGGGTTATTCCCCAGGGTTACTTCTCCCTCCAGCAGCAATGCAGAAGGGCTTGTTGATGTTTTTGATTTTTCATGCCTTTGGAGATAATTGTCTATAGTTAAGCTTTGATAAGTCGCAGTGATTAAGGTCAGTTTAATGATGAAGAAAGACTACTTTCCACAATAGCTGACTTTAATGTACCACATTTTGTTTTGGCTACCTAAAACATTGGTTTTAACTTTGATAAAGGAAAATTTTTAATGTGGATATGTTTTCTAAAAGACCCCCTGATCAGCGGGAAAAGAAAGCAAACAAATGTGTTAACGTTTTTGTTCTGTTTTTTTTTTTCTCTACTGGATTTTTCTTGGATATGCATCACGTCCACCTGTCACAGCGGCTGGTGCGTCCATATTTTACTCAGCTGCTTTCATTTATGTTCCTCATCAGGCAGATTTTCCATATGATGAGACGACCCCTAATTTGCTTGGCTGATAGAGCACACCAGCTATGTAATCCAGACGACACTAGGAAAAATAGAATTGATTCTAGTAGAAAAATAGACAGTAATGACAGCAGTGTGGTCTCAGAGAAACAGACCGTTAAGCACACAGACAATTAGGATATTAGTCTTATCTCAGGCTCCATTCCCTGCTTAAAGAACAGTGGGATGATGCAATGGAAGAATGAGCATACACTCAACACCAAACACACACATAACCTCAAGCTTTCTGAACGCAGGCCAGTACACACCCTCTACAGAGCAGAGGCTGAAGTAATGACTTTAGCGGAAGGTTAGTACCTCTGCAGCCGAGATGCATTAATATTTTATGGGGAGATCCTAGGCGGTGCATGCATGTGAACAGAACTCTCGTCCGGTATGAGTCTCTCACCAGAAGCTTCTTGTCATCATGTGTGCAGTCCATCTCAATCACCACCATCCTCAATAAAATAGCAACACGGAGACTATCCTTCTCTATATCTGCACAGACACACATTCCAACTACATATACGCAGACTAACAAAATAAACAGAGAGTCCTCTCCATTAGAAAGCCATAAGTCATATCTAAATACATAACACTGTATGTAGCACGTCTAATATATTCTCTATTCTAAACTCAGCGTTTTGTACAGGACCAAGGTACAACCCCAACCCCAGTCCATTAACAACTTCCAGCTATCAATACCTTAGGTTAATGAGGAGAAGGCCTTGATAGGAACAGTGAACAAAGAGGCAAAGTCCATAGTAGAATTAGAAACACCACCACACACTCACAGCCTTGATGCAAGTACATTTTTATGGATTATACATTTGAAAAGGAGTCCTATGAGTCCATCATCAAAATGTAAATGTCATCATTAAAAATTCACAGCAGCAGATGATCCCCTAACACTGTTACTTACTGTTACAACAGTTACAACCAACTCGGTGTTGCATTACGGCTGGTATGTTTGTTCCGCTACGCTAAAAAGCTTCTTCCTGTCTATCTTATATCCTCACATAGTCACTCCCTGTTTTTTTATGTGTTTATGAATTTCAGTGAGTTAAAATGGCATCTGCCTACTGTTTTATCAAGAGTTAAGTCTAAAAGCAAGTGTTGAAAGACGAGTGATCTCATAAACAGGCCATCTAGTGTTCAGGCCAACATGGTAGAATGTACCGGTATGTTTTAGATCTTATTACATTAGAGTAGAGGCATGAGCCTGGGACTGATCACGTTCTGACTTTTCATGATTAAAGGACTACAACTGCCTACCTCAATGAAACTGGACTTACTGGATTTCAAGTACAGCTCTTTCAAAAAAATGTGCTCCAAATGTTCTGTTCTTCAATTTCTATTTCTAATTGTTAAAAAAGTAAAGACTCTAACAGCAATATTACAAGATTTTCTGAGCTTTGAATTCTCACACCTCATATGAAGTATTCACACATTCCCACAAGCCTTTTGTCATATACAGACAGCTATACGTCATTGCCACATTTGCATGTAGGGCCTTTGAATTTGAACTGCTTTTCTTAATTACAAGAAAAGGGAGAGAGGGGCATAGAGCCAAAGGTAAATGGTCACTGCAGCCTTGTAATGTGGCCTTAAATTTAAACTATGGTTTTACTGCATGCGAGGCCTAGTGTGGCATGATTTATGGAAAAAGCAATAATCATGATTATTTTGACTCATCGTGAGTTCACAGTTATTTACTACAATTAATCACTGACTTTAGGAACAAAATACTTTTTTGTACTTTCACATTTAAATAAACAGAGTACTGTCATAGTCATGTGTTAGTGTTCTAGCTAATGCACAAATCTTTGCAGCAAATAAAGACTAACAAAAGGGTTCTTCTTTCCCAGATTTAGTGCATCTCCTGGAGGCAAAATTGAATTTAAATTGGACCCAAAATGTCACACTTGAGGAATATCCGCTTATGAATAGACACTTTGGTTTACCAATGCATCCTACTTCCCTCACATGCAGGCTACACTAGATGCTAGCTATGTGCTGCTATCTGCAGCGCACGCAAATCTAACAGGTGTGCGACCATAAATTATTTGTAATGTCAGATTTTCCCAACTTGAAACCATGTGATTTTATCTACATGTTTTCTATGTGCTGCGTTTTGTAGGGCATGCATTTTAAAGGTCACTATCACAGTTGATCATGCACATTTAATTGTGGGAAATCAAAATCATGATCATAAAAAAATAATCAATTAACTGTGCAGCCCTACAAGACCTATTCTAAATGTACATAATTTTAAGGTTTGAGTGTTTACAACTGTATGCTATACATACATACATGTAAAGCAAGCTTAAATCACACAATGTTACAAGTAGAAATGCGTCTTTCAGACTTTATTATGCTTTACTGAGGTTTATTCAGCACAGCATAACAACATTAATACTAACCCCAGCTTGAAGGCATGTAGCTATGTTGAGGAACGGAAACCAGAGTTGGTATAGAAAATAAAGAAATATATAGAATTTTCTCTAAGATTCTGCTATAAAAGGCTAATTTAGACAATATTAGGATCCATTAGCTGGTTCTGCTGCTTGCATCTTGATCTGATGCTTTTTTTCACATGTAGGCCAAGTATGGTTTCTTAGGTCACACAGCACATTGCCTTGGAGCAACTAGGATTGTTATTTGTGACACATTTGAATGACAGACTGTGGACAAACTGTTCTTCAAGACTAACAAGTCCTAGATTGCATTTGATTAAATGCTGATGGTTTTATCAACTGTGTGTCCACAGATGTAAGGTGGTTAGGAGGGAAAAACATCTGTGTGCGCGCCGACTAACCAAGCTGGAGTGAAGCGTCCTGATCTTAAAAGTGTTGCATATCAAAGATAAATAGCATGATCAAACAGAACTTTAATTTAATGATCATAACAGAGCTTGTTCAGAGATGCTACCAGATCAACAATTCTTTGGTTAATTAAACACCTGATACACCAGAGTTACTGTGAGCACCACCAGACAAGTCCCTCCAACTACAGCAGGACTGTATCACACTGACGGATGCCTCCATCATCTCAATATTCTCCCAAACGGCAGCACTGCCACAACTTTGTTATTATCACACACACACACACACACACACACACAAGCAAAATCCATTATCTGCTACAGCTTTTCTCCCTCTGCCTGGCTCATCTAATTATTAATCAACGCAGCTGCCAGTCAGACATGATTGTTGACCATTGTCGGTCACTCTCACTCTAGGTCTCAAAAATATAGGCGTTCTCGGTGCTGGTTTAAAAGTAATGACGCTTTTCAGCTGCATACAATCTGACATTACCATATTTAAACATTCCCGTTCCTTCGTCTCCCTGCCTCTGCCTTCACATCTGCACTCACTGATATTTTAATAGCTTGTGTTGGGTGTGGCTTATAGCTACACACTGCTTATAGCAGTTAAAACAGGGGGGATGGGAGGCGGATTACAGTATCTATACATCAGCACTACTTGCCCAAACATACTAGGCAGCACTGTCTCACATGTAAATGCAGTCTTTGTTTGCTCCTCCCATGCCTATGCTGATGACTGAGCCCGGTTTATTGTTGTGGCATGCAGTAAATTCTGTTGAACTTTGAGCTTCCATCTTGGCAACCACAGGCAGAAAATGTATGCTAGTAAAAATGCAACAACAAAATCAACCAGTACACAAGCAGGCTAAATAAGCAAAATACACTACTGCAGCTCTATAGCCACACATACAAAAATAAAGACACTATGTATTGTTAAACACAATATAGAATTTTAATTACTAAGTAATAGGGCTTTGATTCTAAGCTCAAACCCATTGGAGTCCAATTTGGACTCTTAGTGAGACAGACGTTTCTTAATGGGATCGTTGAGATTCTTTTAAAAGTGCTATCAATAGATCATCCGAAGAGAAATGCCCTTGTCAGACATAAATGAGGAGCAGTAAATGTGGCTTCTTGAAATACGCATTTAAAATTCACTAAAAAATATACCGTCAAAAAAATATCAATAATCCAATTAAATCCCTCAGGTTAGAGGGGAGGAGGATCATTTTATTTGTCAGTAAAAGCTCCACTTGCTTCGTGCTTACAAAAGGAAAGGTCCACATTAAGCATTTTTTGAGTAATGGCAAAATAGTGGACAATAGTGCTCAAATGGCACAGACAACATGATCTATAGAAAATCAAGTAACTGATTTCACACTGTTTTACTTTGACATTTAGCTGTTTCAGTCATACCTAATATTAGGTAGTTACAGCTTTTCAAATATGAGATCTGCCGCTTTTTCTCATTCACATTAATATGAATATCAATGTCAACTGTATTGTATATTTTTAAGATAGTAGTAATTAGTAATTTTATACCGAAACCTTTTTTACTATAAGAATATAATATTTTTTTACATTTGTTTCAAGTACGGTAGCGGAGTGACAAGTTAACCTGTGGCATTTGTCACTTGTTCATTCAAGCTCTGCAGTCGTTCAGGCTCGAGTTGAATTAAAAGAAATGATATCAAAGTTCTACTTGGTGGATTTCTTTTTTGACAAATAACAGTGCACTGCAGTGGTTTAAGGAACAGTATTAATGGTTGTGGCTACATACCCGATCTTGGCCTTCTGCTTGGACTTGGAGGAAGGTACAATGCAGGCCTTCCTACAGGCCTTCTCTTTGGGCCGTGCCTTGCCGTTTCCTTTGTGCTCGCGGTCCCGATGGGTCTTATACTGTGACGAAGAGCTGGGGAAGCTCTCCGGACTCATGACTCGAGGGATGTTCTTCTCCCCTCGCTGCCGGGCCTTAGCAATAGCTTCTGATATTATCCTATTGGCTTTCTCCTGCTTTTCGTGCAGAGTTGACTCCATCTGATGATGCGTCCTTCGTGGCACCCTCTTCTCCGATGAGGAGCTAGATGAGGATGAAGAGGAAGAGGAGGAGGACGATGAGCTGCTCTTCATTGGGGGACTGAGGACCCGCACCTGACCACCGGGACCATTAGCGTTCTTTCGAGGCTAAGGACAGGAGGACAAAAATAGAGAGATCATTAGCATTTACATTTATGATGCACAGTCTAACAGACATTTCATAAATAACACAGCCATGATGGCGTCTAGCCTATTGTGGAAGACTCAAACCCATAGGACAGAAAGAATCGGTGACAAAGAGACCTTTAAAGGAACTAAATATATTTTCTCACCAGGTCTGGCATTAAATGCCTCCAAATGCTACAGTTGGTCTTTTTTCTAAGTATTGTTTTAAAAATATCTGTCTCTGTGTTTTGTGACACATAACAAGTAATTATATTAGAATAAAAGCCATAAACAAGAAGGTGGTTATTTATAGCTGCTGTAGAGTAATGCGGCTCAGCTATAGGTGAGTAAAACAAGCAAATCTTTATTTCCCCTCACACAACATGGTACCAGCACAGTGAGATGCCATTTCACTGTACAATATAAGAAGCTCCGTATGAACATTAAATGTGAAACAGGGAAGAAAATACTGTAAACCAACCCTTTACGAGTTTAAAATATACTACGATGCAGCAATGCGACCATCAATCACTCATTCAGAAAATCCCAACCTTCTGAGGGCTGTGTGAACCACTGAGACAGCAGAGCTTGTTGCTGTCCCCTTCCCACATGCTGGGGGTGGGAGGTGGACCTGCCTCACTCCACATGATGCTCACTTCAACTCTCAGCCTCTGATCTAACTCTAGTAACGGACATTCAGCATGAGGAAGGCCAGTGTTTCCTCCAAGAATTCATTTAGATCAGGTGGAAAGGCCTCTCTGAACTCTGAAAGCATGTGACATGAAAAGCCTGATACAAACGAAATTCTTTTGGGCGAAGCAAGCTATTTAAAAGGTGGAGTAAAAAACACTGGCTCATCGTAGCAGGTTACAGTGAGCCTTGGGGACATAAATAATCCAGCCTGCCTGATACATGATAATATGTGAATAATAGATGGCGTGACTGCGGTTATGCCTATACAAGCGCCTTGTGGTGGGCCTTGAGCCCAGTGGAGAGGGAACCCATAAATGGATGACCTAATCTAAAAATGTGTTGCGTATGCCTACATGGCCCAGGCGCGGCTGGTTGCTTTTTTTTTCCACACTGCTTGCTAAATAAAGAGAATTAGCTTAAACCTCGCTGACAAAGTGGGGGGAGGGAATTGAATAACTAGCAATTCATTTGGAAGGAAGTGGGGGGAAAAAAACAACACACACACACACTCACAAGAGCTGCATTATGATTTTCACGTGTGCAACGCTGCTGAGGCTATTAGGAAGAAATTTACTGGATCATGCTGGAATGTTCTCATTCAAGTTATTGCTAAAAAAAAGAGAAAGAGAGAGAGAGAGAGAGGGAGGAGTAGAAAGTAATGCTTAGGAGCGGAAGAACATGAGCGCACATGAAAGAGGTAGCAAGAAGAAGAAAAATATGAAAACAGGCTTGTATCAGAGAGAGGGGGGAGAGAGAGAGAAAAGATTAAATGCACCAAAAAACTGAGAGCACTGCAGCTGTGTAATACATCTATAAATAACTGAAATTACAGCCTGCCAGCACTGCAGTGATTTCAATCTCTCTAGCAGCACGTAGTCCCATGAAAACGGCAAGGAGCATTACGGCCGATGAAAAGGTAGAGTAAGCTCCATTTGGGCCGGACACCTTCACCTCCCCTCCCTGCCTCCCCCTCATTTCCACATGTAGTGAGCTCTCTGGTGACTGACAGGCTCAACTCATGGAGGACACACACACATCATATACTGTACATGAACTACAGAGCCAGGACAGCTTGGAGAGCGCAATTCAAAGCAAGAAAAGTGATGTATGAAATGAATAGACAAGTGGAGGGGGGGTGGGGAAATAGAGCACTCACTCTCTAGTATGCCTTGATAAGGTCTAGTACAGCAAAGCAAAGTGAGTATGGAGGGGAGGGAGAGAGAAAAAAAAGCAGCAATGAGTTCAAGATGGCGGCAGTGCAGCATGAGCCAGTAGCAGAGGAGGTTGTTCAGTTCCTGCCGGCCCCTCCTCCTCCCCCTCGCGTCCCTCCTCCCTCCCCTCTCTCTCAGAGCAGCTCACTTACCCTTCCTCTTGGCCTCTTCACTGTAGACATGGTGTTTTTTTTTTCTCTCTCTCCTTCCTCTTTCCTCCCCCTCTCCAACCGGCTAACAAAAGCCTTGCCCTTTCGCCGGGGTTTTTTCTCTCTCCGTTGCTCACTCACGCTTTCCTCTTTCAAACACTCTTTTCCTTTTTCTCTACAGTCGTTTTTTCCCCTCAGTCTTTCCTTGAGCCGTGCGTCCCCCCCTCCCCTCCTCCCTCACTCCTCGGTTTTGCCTCCCCTCCTCCTTTCCCGGTCAGCTCTTCTTCCTCAGGCAGTGCGAGAGCGCCGGAGCTGTTCCGTCTCCTCCTCCCCCAGCGGGCAGGGCTCAAGAGGAGCGCATGGGAGCTCTCTCTCTCCCCCTCTCACTCTCTCTTTCTCTCTCACCCTCGTTTGTCTCTTCACAGGGTGATGAGGGAGCAGCGCTGTTGGCGGTAGAGGAGGTGCGTGGCAGTCCAGGAAGCTCTCATTCTCGCTGCTGCGTGCTGCTTTTTGCTGCCGTCCGGCTTCACCCAAGTCTCCCTCACTCCCTCTCACTCTCTCTCTCTCTCTCTGCGCGCGTGTGTGTCAGAGTTGCCTTCCCCTGCCCTCCTCTCTCCTCCCCTCTCATTGATTCCTCTTTCCGCCTGCCTTTACTGAGCGCCTCTCTCTTATTTCTCCTTCTTTCTTGCTCTTTTTCCTCTTCCTCGTTTCTCTGTTTGTTGCGCCTCTCCTCGTCCTTCTTCACCAGCCAGGGTAAGGTAGGTTACTCCTTTTATTTACACACACACACAAAAAAAAGGCTGTTGTGTTTTCTTGCCTGCTTGTTTTTTGGCTGATTGTTTTTTTTCCTCCTTTTCCCCCCACTTATCTGGTTCCTCGTTCTCCCTCGCTGCCCTCCACTCTCCCTGGCTGGGGCGTGTATGGCGAGCTCGACACTCTGGCAGGCAGAGCGGCGGAAAATGAAAGCACAAAGCAGCAAAATGCATCAGCATGAATATTAGAGATGTCGTTAAAACCCAGACTCGTTTTTCTCTCTCTCTCTTTCTCTCTCTCTCTCTCGCTCGCTCACTCTCACTCTCTCTCTCTCTCTCCCCCTCTCGGTAAGGAAGTAGGCCAGCAGATGGTGCTAGCAGTTATTACATTAACTTTCACAACTTAACCCCCAAAGTACTGGATTTCTCCCACGCCACAGATTGTCAGCAGTGTAGCTTTTTGTGTCCTCGTGTTGGCTGCTGCCAGTGACGTGCTGATTTATTCATCCAAAAGAGCTAGATGACTACACAGATAAACAAATTCTCAAAGGCTAAAAATATATTCTGGATTGAAACGGCAAACAAAGTTGCAGACGTTAAGAAATCAACACGGTTGAGCAGAACAGATTTTCTACTTCCTAACCACACCAGGCGCACGCAGTCTACACAGTGGTGAATACAAGCCCTCTTACCAGGTCAAGGTCGGGTCACCCTGCTATGACTCTTGGAAAAAAAATTCCAATAAGGGAAGCTGGGATGTGTCCAAGACATGCAACCCTTTCTATGAGCCAGAAGAAATCTTGGAGAGCGAGGAGGCCTATCAGGGAACTCCTGACAGCACAATGCAGGGGCCATGTGCACCGGCTGGCACATGGCATTGGGAAATATTCCGACACACGGCTGGCATGAAGCCAGGTACAGTACTCAGCACTACTGGGTCAGGCCTGAGTTACTGACAGATACCCCATCAGCTTTTTCTGTCTGTATTTACTTAGCAATAGCAGCTGAACTGACGTCTTTCTCACCAAACACTTCTTTTTTTCATGCAGCTGCACACACTAGCGTTTGTGAGCTGCCCTGTTTAAGGTGAGAAAGGACTATATTTTTAATGCCATGTCCCCAACAAGCGGTTCTGATTGCCAGATCTAAAACACTTCTAAAAGCACTAAATGATTGCATCAATTCATGTATATCTGCAATACTGTGGTTTGATTTGAGATGAGTGTTTACCACATAAGATTAGAAGCATTAGCACCTTTTGAAACACAATACCACAGTACATAACTCCTGACTGGTCAGGCTGACTACAGGGTTGCTGACCTAAGGCCATTAATAATACACCACAACACAACACACACAGTCACACATCACCTAAAAAACAAGGAAGAAAAAACTTGGATAAATATGAAATGTTCTCTATGTGCTTTTATGAAGAGCGTGACCTCAAGGCAGGAACTTTTTTTGGGCTCGGCATGCCCCATATAATGTTATTTTTATTAACCTATGATATTGTTCCATTCTGATCTCTTTCACTACACTACTTGTAAGTTTATTCAAGTACGGTGTGAAATATGTGGGTGAGCATGTGTCGGTTACAACACAATATGGCTTTACAGTGCATGTTATGCAGATAACCTAAATAAAATTCTGTGCAACTAACCAACTGGAACGGTGTGGACAGCCTTATTCAAAATCTCCCTGTGTGTGTGTAAGTGGGGGTGAGGGGTGTTGGTGTGACAGTGGTGTTGGAAGTTTTCACACTACCTCTCTGTGGTTTGTGTTCCTACAGCTTAATATCTCCTACAGAGACCGAGATGACTGCCATGAGCGCATAGCAATGGCTGTCCTTTCCAAGTGTGTGCAGCAGCAGGCATCGAATCAACCTGCCAAGCCAGGCCTTGGAGTTTGGACTTTAAAGCAGACCACATGCTTACTGGGAGCTGAGCAACAGCGTCCTCTCCAAGCTAAACAAATCCACTGTCAGATAATGCCCAGCAGGGTACAGCGCCTGGGGATACGTCGACTATACACATCCACAATGAAATGGGTGTTAAGTCATACAGGCAATTGGCCCTTTTCAAATGAACCAAAAAAACTGTCTCCCCATAGTTCCTAATACATCATCAAAGAAGAAAAACTGTTGTACATTACTGTATCTGCCATAAGTGTACATAATTGTGCTTTTTTGTGCTTTCAACAACACACAATTTCCCCGGAAAAATGAACTATGGTCAAAGAAACATCACGTAACAACGGCCATGTGCAATTCAAATAAATCATGGCAACAGCAAACAGACTATTTGATGGACAATGGAGCTTTAGAGAGTGTAAATGACATTTTAGTTCAAATACAGACAGCCTTTGTCATTACTATATGCTGCCGTTAGTAATAAAGATGAAAAAAAATGTTATTTTCACTGGAAAGGTTGTTTTCTCAAAACATGATAAGAAAGAAAAAGGGAAAAGAGAAAACAGCCAACAACATACACATGCTTCAACGGTCACATGGCATGAAGCCACAGCTCCTTGGCAACTAGACAGTTAATATGCAAACAAGCCTGGCAGCTCTGTATGAGGGGGAGTGGCTTCCTTTCAGGACAGATGAGGGAGGGGAGAGCAAGAGGAGGGGAGGGGAGTAGAGGAAGGGGAGGGGAGTAGAAGAGCTGGTGAAAGGAAGTGGGTGGAAAAAAAAAAATGTGTGTGTGTGTGCAGTGAGGTAGGGTGGCTGCAGAGGCACAGGTGTCTGTCTCTGAACACTCCATTACTTCCTCATCAAAGGGTCTGTATTAGTGTGCCACTGCTCTCATTTCTTGCCTGTACCACCGTGAGAGTCTCCCCTAACTCACCATTAGGGAAATGAGAGCTGAGCGTTAACAATGCACAGACTAAAAATGACAAGATGGCTAGCACCCACCAGTGCTTCAGAGCCTACAGCAAGCTTCTACTGTCATGCACAGAAATGAAATCCTTAGCCAGCTGAAACGTGGTGTCACCCAGTGTTAATAACAACATTATCCATGGAGCACTGAATGACAAAAAAAGGCTGTTTGATCCATTATGCACTGCTGTAGACAATGCCCGTGTTTGATCTTGTTAATGGTTATTTCGGCTTTAAACTTTCACAGCTGAGGGGTACAAGACTACTTGGTTTGGATGATGCTGCATGCACTAGTGGATAAACCCTGCTGTAGTGTCCCTCAGACATCAAACCTACACAAGATTAAGGACGACTGTCCAGTAGCAGACTCTCCATTTTTGAAGTTTATTACAAGTTTTATGTTTCTGCCAAATTCTCTAGTTTTGTTTTGTTTTGTATCTACAGGGGCAGTGGTGGCGCAACAGGTTAAGCCCCTGGGCTACTGATCAGAAGGTCAGAGGATCAAACCCCCACTGCGGCCACTGTTGGGGCCCTTGAGCAAGGCCCTTAACCCCTGACTGCTCCCTGGACGCTGCACCGTGGAGCCCACTGCTCCTAGTATGTATAGTTAAGGTTAACTTTAAATTAAATAAAATAAATTATTAACCCTCTGAACTCCAAAGCCCACCAGTGGGTTTGAAAGGTACATTATTTACAACATTTATTATCCCAAGAAACTACAAACAGCAAGAATCTTCTGAATTTTGCATTTCCAGACGGTCCTTGATCTTATCGTGTGTGGTTTTCGGTTTCAAAAACAATCAAATCTAAGCTAAAAACCTGGATATTTCATCACAGTCACTTTATTCTAAATGTCTACTTGAAAAACTGCCAAATATAAACTGTTTGCAGTGACCAGATTTTGTAAAAAAAAAACAACAACAACAAAAAAATCTGTGTTCCTTGGCATACCCATGATGCCATTTGTCACTCAGCTGCAACCAACAGTCACGTGACAAAAATTCTGGGACTTTTTGGCTGAATTGGGCTGAACTGCAGGCTGTGTTTGCACAGAGCAGATAGGTGACAAGTATAGAGCAGGATTAAAAATGTAGGTAGTAAATTATCTATTGTATTTAAAGCCACCATTTTCTTAAAGTCGGAAAAATGTCATACAAGCTGATTCTGATTTTTTTTCAATTTTTATATCATAATAAATCAGAACCTATCAACTTTGCCTTTTTTTAAAAATGATTTATGGCATTATAACTGTGTTACATTGCACAGAAGAGATTTTTGAGTTCTCTTTACTTGTAGCCATAATTGTGCTGCTTCCATAGAGGTGCTGGACTTTATATTGAAGTGAAAATTTAGTGCAGTGAGTAAAAATGTGCCAGGAGCGTAAACCGCTCAGAAACTTCTTGGAGTTTACAGGGTTAAAAAGCCACCAGAAGTGAAACCGATGTCTTAAAGTTACTTGTTTCGTTGGATCAGTGGACAATAATGTAAAAGTTTATATTTAAATATGACATACAAGAGATTCTTGCAAATTGTAATGCTCATAATTGATTGAATTAATGGAAGATCTCCTCCAAAAAGATTTCCTGTAAAGAGCAGCAATTAGTTTCTCCCACAAGTCCACAATTGTTTACTGATGATTTGTGATTCAACATGAAAAAGTAATTTTTCCAATCTGTATGTGCAAAAACGTTGCATCTGGAAAGCACTTTGATCAGTCTTTATATCAAAATGTTTGGGGGCAGTGGTGGCCTAGTGGTTTGTAAAGCAAACTTGTAACTGGTGGGTCGCCGGTTCGAGCCCCCGGACTGGCAAGAGGATGAGGTGGGAAAGTGAGAACGACCACTTGTCCCAGTCACTATCACTGTGGGTCCTTGAGCAAGGCCCTTAACCCCGGGCGCTGC